>JASCZW010001165.1:0-115305 GCA_034211315.2 Aedes japonicus
ACATAGTGAATTTATCTTGAAATTGAGATAGTATTTATAACCAGCAGTATTTAGACCAACAAACAGACGCAATATAGAAATAACAGACAAGGTGATACGTGTTTTTAAAATAAAAACTTCTGCAATTCAAACTCTAAGATTATCGGAATACATTCTTAATAAGATACCAAATATTTAATAAAAGAAGAAAATCAAATTTGTATTTATGAACCTGAAATAAATCATATCAGATATAAAAGTATTGTTTACCAATAGTACTTTTGCCGAAAATTTCAACCAATGGCTAATAATCAGAGTAAATAGTGAAGCCCATTCAAAAATTTATGAAACTTCTTCATCGTGCACACCAAGGCCAAAGCCTCCAAGTGTAAAATAGGATACTTATCAGCAAATATTTACTCTCCTCAAAAGCCTTTTTGCAGTTGCCGTCCCAAACATATATCACGTTATTCCTAAATAAATTATATAAATATGTTATATATTTTTGAGGATACATTGATAAGTTCCCGAGCTATGCAGAAATTTGTGTTTAGTTTGTATGGGAGCCCCCAAATCCCCCCCACCACACCTTCAAAAGGGAGAGGAGGCTTGAGCTGCCATAGGAACATTTATTGCCTCCAAAAACCTCAACATGCCAAATTTCGTGTCATTTGCTTCATTGGCTCTCGAGTTATGCTAAAAATTGTGTTTCATTTGTATGGGAGTCTCCCCTTCCAGAAGGCCAACATAGAAATATGTTCCCCTTTTTAGAGAGGGGAGGGATCTCAACCCACTAACATTTCTTGCTTTCAGAAAACTCCACATGTTAAATTTGGTTCCATGTGCTTGATTAGTTCTTGAGTTATGCAGAAACTTTCTGTTTCTTCCAGAGAGATGAGGGATTTCAAACGACCATAGAAACATTAATTCTAACATTCTTGCTTCTAAAAACTCTCACATGCAAAATTTGGTTTCAATTGCTTGATTAGTTCTCGAATTATGCAGAAATTTGTCAATTTATCATTGGTTAGGAAGCTCCTTTCCAGAGAAGGTCTCCGAGTTCTAGAAAGCCTTGATTACAGACAGATCAGCACAGACAGACAGACAGACGGAGCAGACAGACAGACAGAGTCAGACGAGGCAGAGCAGACGAACAGACAGACAGGCAGGCAGCACGGAGCAGACAGACGGAGCAGACGAAGACGGGCAGGCAGACGGGCAGACGGGCAGACGGAGCAGACGCAGCAGACGGAGCAGACAGACGGGCAGACAGACGGAGCAGACAGGATGCAGACGGGCAGACGAGGGCTGGACAGACGGAACGGAGCAGACAGACAGACAGACAGACGAAGACAGAACCCGACAGACAGGCAGACTGTCTGTCTGTCTGTCTGTCTGTCTGTCTGTCTGTCTGTCTGTCTGTCTGTCTGTTCTGTCTGTCTGTCTGTCTGTCTGTCTGTCTGTCTGTCTGTCTGTCTGTCTGTCTGTCTGTCTGTCTGTCTGTCTGTCTGTCTGTCTGTCTGTCTGTCTGTCTGTCTGTCTGTCTGTCTGTCTGTCTGTCTGTCTGTCTGTCTGTCTGTCTGTCTGTCTGTCTGTCTGTCTGTCTGTCTGTCTGTCTGTCTGTCTGTCTGTCTGTCTGTCTGTCTGTCTGTCTGTCTGTCTGTCTGTCTGTCTGTCTGTCTGTCTGTCTCGTCTGTCTGTCTGTCTGTCTGTCTGTCTGTCTGTCTGTCTGTCTGTCTGTCTGTCTGTCTGTCTGTCTGTCTGTCTGTCTGTCTGTCTGTCTGTCTGTCTGTCTGTCTGTCTGTCTGTCTGTCTGTCTGTCTGTCTGTCTGTCTGTCTGTCTGTCTGTCTGTCTGTCTGTCTGTCTGTCTGTCTGTCTGTCTGTCTGTCTGTCTGTCTGTCTGTCTGTCTGTCTGTCTGTCTGTCTGTCTGTCTGTCTGTCTGTCTGTCTGTCTGTCTCTGTCTGTCTGTCTGTCTGTCTGTCTGTCTGTCTGTCTGTCTGTCTGTCTGTCTGTCTGTCTGTCTGTCTGTTCGTCTGTCTGTCTGTCTGTCTGTCTGTCTGTCTGTCTGTCTGTCTGTCTGTCTGTCTGTCTGTCTGTCTGTTCGTCTGTCTGTCTGTTCGTTCGTCTGTCTGTCTGTCTGTCTGTCTGTCTGTCTGTCTGGTTCGTCTGTTCGTCTCGTCTGTCTGTCTGTCTGTCTGTCTGTCTGTCTCGTCTGTCTGTCTGTCTGTCTGTCTGTCTGTCTGTCTGTCTGTCTGTCTGTCTGTCTGTCTGTCTGTCTGTCTGTCTGTCTGTCTGTCTGTCTGTCTGTTCGTCTTAGACGTTTGACTATGCGCAGCCAGTGCTTCCGAGCCAGAAGGAGAATGCAGAGGGCCAGCAATAACGGCGAAAGGGAGGAACAGGTTACCTTTCGTAGAGCAGCAAGAGCTGCATTGAACAAAGCAATCAGGCTCAGCAAGAAATCCTGTCTTGACGATCTCTGCCGCAAGGCTAACGAGAACCCATGGGGTAGCGCATACAAAGTAGCCATGTCTAAGATAAAGGTCCCGCCGTACCACCTGGACAGGTGCCCAGAGAAGATGAAAATTATCATCGAAACACTGTTCCCGATGCATGAGCCGGCGGTTTGCCGCCCATACCGTACGCCGACCAGGATGTCCATGACGAAGAAATCAGGTAACGAACGAAGAGCTCGATCGCGGTAGCGAAAGACTTGCCAACCGAAAAAGCTCCAGGACCAGACGGAATTTCAAATATAGCTCTAAAACAGCGATCCGTGTAAATCCTGAAATGTTCAGAACCACAATACAACATTGTATTCAGGAGGGCAGTTGTCCCTACATCTGGAAACGGCAGAAGCTAGTGCTGCTACCGAAGTCAGGTAAACCTCCCGGCGACCCATCAGCGTATCAGCCGATATGCCTATTGGATACCGTTGCCAAATTGTTGGAGAGAGTGGTCCTAAACAGGCTCACGAAGTACACGGAGAGTGAAAGCGGTCTATCAGAGATGCAGTTCGGATTCCGGAAAGGCAAGTCCACTGTAGATGCCATCAGAACGGTTGTGGATGCCACGGAGATGGCTCAGAAGCCAACAGAGAAGAGGGAAACCGTGGTCACCCTGGATGCAAAAACGTTTTCAACAGTGCCAGCTGGCAGCAATCGCCGTAACCGTTAGCACAGATTGAGGGTTCCTGAGTATCGTGCCAGATTCTGAAAAGTTATTTCCATAATCGCAGACTGATTTACGAAACAGACGCCGGAAAGAGGGTGAGTTATCGACGGCGGCGTTCCACAGGGATCTATTCTGAGCCCGACCTCTGGAATGCCATGTACGACGAGGTATTAAAGCTGAACCTTCCCAGAGGAGTTAAGATCATCGGCTTTGCGGACGACGCGGCGCTTCTAGTGATCGGTGAGTCACGAGAAGAAGTCGGAAGTACTGCCACGGAGGCGATAGATGCGGTGGAAGACTGATGCGTGGGAAAAGCTATCGCTAGCTCACCACAAGACTGAGCTGGCGATGTATCAGCAACCGGAAGACAGTGACAGCATGGAAGAATCATGGTTGGCGAGTCCATCATTGACTCAAAGCGGGAAGTCAGGCACTTGGGAGTTATGTTGACGACCGACTGAACTTCAATAGTCATGTCGACTACGTCTGCAAGAAGGCCGCGGCAGTGATCTCAGCACTATCCCGGACTCATGCCCAACAACTCCGGCGATCAGCAGCAGCAAGATTAGGTTACTAGCGGGCGTATCATCGTCAATCAGGTACGCATGCCCAGTATGGCTGGCGATTGAAGACCGTAAGAAATCACGCCCAACTGAACCGTACGTCCAGGCTGATGGCGATGCGTGCTCGAGTGCGTATCGGACCATCTCGTCGGACGCCGTGCATGTGATAGCCGGAATGCTACCCATTTGCCTTCACTTGAAGAAGATAGCGAGTGCCGCAGGACCGAAACACAAGAGGAGTTCGAACGAGCGCGAGCCAACACACCATCGAAGTGGCAGCAGCAGTGGGACAACGCCGCACCGGCAGTGACCCACCGTTCAATTCCGTAACCTGTCGATGTGGATCAACAGAGCACACGGGGAGCTTAACTCTACATGACGCAATTTCTGTCTGGTCATGGGTGTTCTAAGCAGTACTTGCACAGATTCGCCACGCGAAGATCGCCAGTATGTCCTGAGTGTCATGACACAGAAGAAACGCCGAAACACGCTCAGCCTTTGTTGCCCGGCTTCGCGCAACCACGAGGAGAAATGGCAGCCATTGTCGGCGCTGACGTCAACGTAGACAATATCGTCGGACGTATGTGCAGTGACGAAGACAAGTGGAACGGTGAACACGACTGTAGTACAGATCATGTCAGCACTACAGCAGAGTTGGCGGGAGGAACCACGACAAGCGATCGATTTCGGGAGAAATTCTTTCGCCGGGGAACTCTCTGACGGAGTAGGCTAGACCCACCGCCGGAGGCTAGTCGAGTAGAACGCGTCGTAGCACCGGCCTGGGTCGTCGGAGCGCCAGTGAATCGGACGCCAGGCTTCACCGGAATCACTGGAGTTACTTCGGCACCCTACCGGTAGGTCCGAAAAGTGAGAATAAGATGTCTGCTTCCGGGCGGGATTGCGCACCGGATGGGGTGCAAAGCGTATCTTAGTTGTATGTGTAAAATCGTAAGAAATCTACTCTGCATGAACATGAACACAACAGGCCAGTCTTAAGAAGAGTTTTTGAACTCCTAGAATTGATATGAATATTTTTTCCGAAAGTAAAGGTGACAGCTGCCATTAGTTTGCGTCGAATTCTTACAATTTCCATTTTTATTTTTCGTTATTTTCAGGTGCATACTGCTGCTGAAATTCCTTTTCATTTCTTTACTTATCCGTTTCAGTAAACAGAATTTAACATGGGTTTGGGATAGAAAAAGAAATTTCTTTCGAACACGATACCGACCTTATTCCTTAAGTGAAGGTGACATTTCGTTCCATGCAGATCAATTGTCAAAATTCCGCTTGATAATTTTGAACAAAATTCCGTAACCTCTTTACTTTTTAGCCCGATAAAGACAGGAGTTCATGTCACATGAAGTCTCCAGTTGAAGCTTTTCTTGTCAGACCTGTCAGAGCGACTTTGGATCTCCTCTAGAAACCAGTTCCCGTTTCAGGTGCTCTAAGGGAGAAAAAGAACAAGCAGTTCAATAAGCGACGCGGGCAGTTCATCGATAATTCCTGCCCGGTGACTTGGAGCAGTAAGCCATGCCACTGCTATGCTGGCTGAAAAAACTTTTATTTATTCATTCGATTAGCAACCTTCAAGCAATAACGACATGGGTTCAATTAGTTTTCAGTCTCTATCTTGATTTGGCTATTCAACAATGAATATATCTCGAGTACTTTCTCAAACAGACGTATTTGTAAACGAAGAGGGAAGGTAAGATTCAAACGTAAATGTCTCAAAACTCACGGAAAGTAACAGCAACATCATGTTAGGGAAATGTTATTTCTTGTGTTGGTGTCCCTAAATTGCATGTTTCAAGAAATCAACATTAGAATATTACTTCCTCTCTTTGTTTACAGAATCAGATACAGACATTTTCCTAGGGTTTTTCTTAATGAAAGCTATTAAACTCAAACTATGTTTCATAGGTAGAGCCTGCGTTATTTCCATTTCATAGTAGTACCCAAAAAACGGTTGCAATCATCGGAATGACCACAAAATTATTTGCACATTATAGTAACAATGCATAAAATCTAACAATTCGTGTTACTATCCAACTTGAATGCCTTAAAGTAATTGATTATTTTTGTTACTCTTTGTAAACAATGGTTAACAGCTAATTGACTTAAAGTAAGGAATAACTATAATTTGCAGCGTCAATCCCATTTTAAAGCTTTCCACTTCCCGTATTTGAAACATAAACAACATTTGACGATCCAATTTCCTGCAACTATTTGACGATCCAATTTCGTCAAATTAGTACACTTATCACATCGAGCAAGCTTGCTGGACAGTGCTTCTGATATCGGCTGCAGTCATGCTGGTGTCCCATTTCTTCCGCCCGGTAGAACTCTGGCGGCAACTGTTCATCCTTTGAGTGCGATGGCCTGGAATAGATCGTGTCAATATTTGCCAATCGTTTTTGTAGGTTAAGTTTACTCACGTTAGTAAGATATGAATTAGATCACCCAGGACTCCGTTGTGTTCGAAAATGGGGATTTCCGATGCTTCACAAATTGCCCGTAGAATACATCGTTTTCCATTGAAACCGAGTCTGAAAGCGTTGAAATTTGAAAAATTCAGTGAACCGTTCGTTGCGCCTTTGGAAACTCACCTCTTTATATTGACCTCGATCGATCGGTAGATCTTCTTCCTGGTGTAAGTTGCAGGTCGTTTCAGTTCACCAAGCTGCCTTCCCGCCCTCCGTCCGGTTTCAATTTCGGGCGACTCGACCCGCTTTAGAACTCCTTGGGTATAATCGGTTGAGTCCGTTGGCATGTTGTAGTTCATTTCGAAATTGTACGCCACATAGATGTTTCTGTTCGGTATGATCAGCGGAATCGATAGGGCAGCTAAAATCTAAGAATTCCTTCAAATGAGCGATAGAACTAGAAACGTTGCATTTCAACTTACTCCAGTAGCACTGTTATATGTGAACACGATTCGCTTCTCGCGATGCAGATTTTTCGTTGCTGTTGCATTTGGATCGAGAAGCTGCTCTGATTCAGCAGCTTGGCAATTTGCTAAAAAGCTTAACAAAGCTACCACAATATGGAGAACTAACCGCATTTCTGCCTTTCATACTGAAACATTCAGATTAGGTTAAATTCTCCGTTTCACGCACAGATGAACGAACTATTCAATCGAAACTGATCTACATTGTAGCATCACGAACTCGTTTTCTTACAACCATGCTTATTGCCATCGTCAATCATCTCAATCATCGGTTAGCTTGTCGATGTCTTGTCGATTGTGGTGATTCTCGTTAACAAATTAACACCTCAGAAATGAACCGAACAAACAAATCAACACCCTGGATGTGCAGGTCCCGTTGATTGCTCGATTGTAAATTAGCTGTATCTCTGTTTTTTTTTTCATGTAGTTCTACCACGTGGGCCTTGTGGCCTAGTCAGTAATGCACGGTATTGCCAAGACGAAGGTACTGGGTTCGGTTCTCTTTGTCAGGATCTTGGATCAGCTAAAGGGAGGAAACCAGTTCTTATACATACTTTACGTAGAAATCTAAGACAATAAAACCGAATAAATACACACGAATGGTTGTGACCTGACCCTGTGGTACAAATGTGATACTGCCCACTTCTTCAGGGGATTTTGGTTCTAGATACTGGATTTGTAGACTAAGGGAGCATATTCACCGGAACTTGTTTCTAAGGTATCGCCAGAACCGGTTGATCGATTCCACCAAAAATCAATTGCGTTATATGGGAAGGTTTTTTTTTAAAGAAATACTCATGCTTATATGGGAATGTTATGACTATCATTTGCAGCAAACCGTGCCAAAATCAGTTGACAAATAAATGAGAAACCAATTCAACATTATTTCTAACGCTAACTGTTGCTCACACGGTGGACGATAGTTTCGGACCTCTTTAAGTCAAACCCGTACTTATTTTTCTGAGTTAGCTATAAGCTTACATTTAATTGTCCTTCATGTAAGTTCATTCGTCTCGTGTAAAGCAATCGTGTATTATAATTTATGTTGTGAATTCAATGCACATAACAAAATAGAGTAATAAATTTAGGTTTTAGCAAATTTAATATAGAAAATATTCCTCCGCAAGCTAACGTGACTCGGTACTTATCATTGTCTGTTGTTTTTTGTTATTTGACGTTCTATTCAATAGGTGTTGTGGTTGTCATGGGTGATACTGAACCGCTCGTACTTAAGGTAGTTCTGAAGGTCGCTGGTCCGTGTTGCCAACACGCCCCCACACGTATTGCTTCGGATCTCCTAAAGCTATACCTGACCTCCGACAACATCTAGGACAGCGATCTTCGTAGCCGGACGCTGCATGATTCCTGTAGAAGTCTGAACATCTGCTCGTCGAACTCGTCCATCAAGTCCCGGATACACTCGTACGATCCTTCATCTAATCCAGCTATTCCGAACACCTTCGTTCGACCAGGTTCCCGACGTTTATCGGCGTAACTTCACCGAACCATTTTGACTGCCGAGCGACTACGGGCAAGTACTCCCGTATCCAGCGCCTCCAAAATTGATCCAGTATGACCTGAATATGCTTCCAATTTGTCCGCAATCCTGCGTCTACCTCCGTAGGTGTAACTGTTGGCTGAACCACACCGCTGGAGATGAGCAGTAGAAAGTGGTTCGGTGTCAGCGCCTCACATTCCTGACTATCGATAGGGAGATATGTCAATGGACGCGAGTTGACGATTGATTCCACCTCCGCAATGGCTGTCATGAGAGTCTCTTCGTTCGGGTTCCTACACGCTCGTTTGAAGTTACTCAAAACTGAGTAGAAAACGACTCAGTTTCGTTAAAAGTGGAACTACCCTAATTAGAGTAATGAGAGGGTTACTCATTTTTGATTAACTAGGCCACCTGTCAAAATTAGAGTAAACATGACTCAGTCACGCTTGTTTGTAATTTCTCAAAACTGAGTAGAAAACGACTCAGTTTTGTTAAAAATGGAACTACTCAAATTAGAGTAACTATGGGGTTACTCATTTTTGATTAACTAGGTCACTTGTCAAAATTAGAGTAAACACTACTCGGGAGCTAATTTAAGCTGATTGAACAATCTAAGTGAAGTCCACGCATTACCATTAAAACCCGATGCGCCCTGACGGAATGTTTTATTATATTATTTAATTCCATAATTTTTTTTTCTATTATTATTTTTTTCTGATCGTTAACACTTGAGCAGCTTGATGGCGATCGTCCGACGGGAATCTTGTGGTACGGTGGAGATGTGGCTGCTAAATCCTTTAAAGTAGCGATACTTTGGTTCTGCTTACATAAAAATACATTTTTCTTACCTTTCCAACTTCGAGGCCGTCTCTGAATCAATATCCGATGTATCGAATGAACCTCGGACTGATCCACGTGTTTTGCTTTTGACAGCTTTATTTAATTACTCTATTTTAATAAGTATAGCGCTTTTACGATCTGAGTAGCATTTACTCAGTTTCCTTATTTTTAAGTTACTCAGTTTTTGACATTTAGCATGGAAATACGAAACTGAGTGAAAGTTACTCTATTTAGAGTTGATCTGAACGAGCGTGTAGGCAATGACATGCTTGCTAAACCAGCTTTGACCGAACGAACTAATCTTTCCCATATTTCACCCATATGGGGTGCGTACGGGGGATTAAACTTCCATTGGGTGTCCGTATTGGTAAAGGTCTGCGCAAGGTTGCTATTCATGGAACGGATCTGCTGCCTGAGTTCCGCACTTGCTCCCTGGAAATTAGTTCCTCGGTCCGAGTAGATTTCCTGTGGCGCACCACGGCGAGCAATAAACCTGCGTACGGCCATCTTACAAGATTCGGTGGATAGTGTGTGAGTGACTTCCAAATGGACTGCTCGTGTACCCAGACAGGTAAAGAGAGCAATCCATCTTTTAGAGCTACCACGCCCGACGCGCACTGTTAGAGTCCCGAAATAATCAAGCCCGGTGAAGGTGAACGCTCTTACAAATGGTGTAACCCGAGCAGGCGGCAACGGAGCCATTGGTGGTATCTTTGGCAATGCTTTATACACTTTGCACCAGTTGCAGCTACTCGTGACCTTCCGGACGACTGTCCGTAGTTCCGACACGTGGAACCTCTGCCGTACCTCATTTACCACGGTTTCATTGTTTGCATGTCCGTACTTCCTGTGGTACCAGTTAACCACCAGTTCAGTGACGTAATGGTGCTTGGGTAGAATCGTAGGAAACTTCGCATCGTAAGGAAGATACTCAGCTTTTGTGATGCGAGACGCCATCCTCATGACTCCGTTGGAATCTAAGACTGGTGAAATCTTGTACAAGGAACTGTCCTTTTTAACTAGCTGGTGCGTTTTCTGCTGTCTCTGCTGGTTTTCGCGTAGAATTCGGTATTCTTCCGGGTATCTGCTCTGCTGAACCAGTTTTATCACTGCCGATTCCGCTTGCTTCTGTATTTCGCTGCTGAAAGTTGTCCTTCCCTCTTGCTTCAAGTTCCACTGCTTCTGCTTTCTACCGAACTGCAGGACAAACGACATCGTACCAATTAACCTTTCCCATTTCGAAAATCGTTCGAAATCTATCACTGGCTCTGTCGGTGCTTGTCGATGAACATTGACAACTTGCACCTCTTCAGCGATGATTTCCTCGATTGGTTCGTTCGGCCAGTCACACTCCGGATGTGGCACCGACAGAAGCTTGATGGGCGCAACTTTTGTTTTCGCGGAGACCAAACTGCACCGTACTCCCTCACCGTCCTCCATGCGGAAATAGGCTATCCAGACTAGCAAGTAGAGTGATATACTGTTCCCATTTTAGCACTATGTCCTGCGGAAGCTCTTCATCCCAGCCAACTCCAGTTCTCCACACTTCCTGAACCAACGTTTTTCCGTGTATCACGAAAGGTGCGACTAGTCCCAACGGATCATACACGCTCATTACGATGCTTAGAAGTTGTCGTTTCGTCGGAACTACCAATCTGTTCAGCAAGCCGCGCATGTCATCTCGGATCGTTAGCGAAAACACGAAGACGTCCTCTTGTGGCCGCCAAACCATCCCCAAGACTCGTTTCATGTTGCTGCCTTTGTCCATGGTGAAACTTTTCACCGCCTTAGTATTTAGCTCTCCAATCCGCTCCAGCACTTCTGAAGAGTTCGACATCCAATGTCGAATCAAGAAACCCGCTCGCTCATGCACCGTCTTCACCTCTAAGGCCAGCTGAACGGCTTCGTCAATAGTGTCGACACTGTCCAGATAATCATCGACATAATGGTTATTCTGGATCGCAACGGCAGCGTTCGGGAGTTCCTCTGCGTGCTCCTCCGCGTTCAAGTTTTTAACGAATTGCGTTGAGCTCGGAGAATAAGTGGCCCCGAATATGGTGACATCCATGACGTACACCTGCATCGGATCGGACGGATGGTCCCTCCACAAGAACCACTGGGCTAAACGATCTTGATCGATTATGTTAACCTGATGGAACATTTACATTATATCGCCGCTGATCGCGATTTCCTTTTGGCGGTAGCGACACAAAACTGACTGCAGTGAGTTTAACAGGTCCCTTCAGAAGAACGGAGTTCAGCGAAACACCGCGCACAGAAGCAGCAGCGTCCCACACGACCCTCACTTTATCGGGTTTTAGATACTGGATTTGCAGACTAAGGTAGAATTTTCACCGGAACGTGTTTCTAAGGTATTGCCAGAACCGGTTGATCAATTCCACCAAAAATCAATTGCGTTGTATGGGAATGTTTTTTTTTAAAGAAATACTCACTCTTGTATAGGAATGTTATGACTATCATTTGCTGCAAACCGTGCCAAAATCTGCAGACAAATAAATGAGAAACCAGTTTAACATTATTTGTAACGCTAACGCAAGTTACTTTTTGTAGATCGGGGGTTCTTTTTAAAAAATATCTACGAACTACACTACTCTACTTTGCAAATCAGACTAACTTTATTGAATTCAATTATGCTACAGTTCACCTCACACAATCGATCTGCATACTCAGGTACTCTCACGATGGGTCCAAAGTCCGACGATCGCCCTCGATGTTGTCGTTGCCAGGTCGATGATATTTGCTGACCGTACTCGATGCTACTGTTGCCATGTTGATGAATTCGCTGACGCTGATGGTGCCGTCGTTGTAATGCTACCAAGTCCAGGTAGCAACGTCGTTAACTCGCTTACACACACATACACATACATACACATCCATATACACACACATATCTTGGGTGTGGAAGTAGTTCCTTCTCTCCATGGTTCACCCTGGAAACGTTAAGCTCCCCTTAACGCCTAAACGAACTACAACGGAGGAAGCGCCATATCCAGCAAGAAGTCGTAAGCGGTCGTGACATAGCGAAAAGGGACGACCTTGGGGTATCCACTACACTCAGACGTTCCAACCCCGGTCCTGACCCTGGCTTTCTCGATCGGAGGAAAGACCGTTTGAAGCGAGGCTCGGCAGGTACCGTAAGTGGTCGAGTAGGGAGATCGCAGACGATCTGGCCTGCGACGGACGTCTCAAACCCTGCTTCGATCCAGGAGCATCTCGATCGAATCAGCGTCAGGTCGGTGCAACTAACTAGTAAAGACCTAGTAGTTAGCCACAGTGGGTGCGTAATGCACACTAGCCCCCTCTCTGACTTAATACCGAAAGGTGGTTCCGGTGAGGGGCGAGGCTCGAGACACGGGTGGGTTTTTTGTGGGTCAAAGAGTTGACGCACTCATCCCCACACCCTGAGTTCTTCAAGTGTCTGATAGCGGATTTTCCATTCCGTCTTAAAACTGACAGGAAATGGCGATGTGCTAACGGCACAGGCTATCTCCGTTTGGCTATCTGCTGAAGCTTTCTGTATGCATACTCCCTATAGTGGCTGTAGTGGGACCCAACAACATGGAGGTTAAAGAAACCTCACAACCAGCTATTTTTTCCAAACAGAGAGGAAGCTACGATGGTGAACCTGTTCACCAGAGGTGACCTGAATTGATTTCCACCCAGCAGAACGGCAGTGTCAGGAGGCACGTCCGATACGGGTGTAACATTTGAGTGTAAAGCTTGTAGTACACTGTTTACATCAATAGCCAAATATTTGGCATAGGCAACAGGCAACTGACGGAATATCATGAATGTTTGTCAGATATATCTACCCTATGACATCTGCCTTCCTACATTTCTTCCTTCTTCTCTGATAGAGTCCTCTCTTGATTCTTGAGGAAGTTTTGTCCTGACATTCTGGTAAGTATGATCTTGGCATTCGGTAATGTTCGGTCCTGAATTTTTGAAGGTTCTTCTTGCTTGTTCCCAATACTTCTGAGAAGTTTCTACCTGACCATCGGAGAAATGTTTTTTTCGAGGAAGTCTCTTTCTTGGGAATTATCTTCCCTATGCTCTGGGAAGTCTACTTGTAAACTTTCCAGGATGTGCCCTAAATTCTGGGTCCTTTCTTTCTATATATCTAGGAATCTTGGACTAATTGAGGGATATATTTCTAAATCCCTAGTAAAAATGTATTGAAATGATGAGTTAAGTAGTACTTTGGAAAAATTCAGAGTTTTAAGATTTATTTCAATAGCTTATAACTTTTACTGTTTTTCTGTCCCCGCGTGGCAACCGACTGGGCTTCAGTGCAAATGTTAGGATCACAAAAGTAATAGTATATTCAAACAAGAAAATAAAATTTACTTTTTGTTATTCCGACCCAAGGCGTATTGGTGGCCCAAATAACTTAAGGTTCTTGTCAATATCCTACCACGTTTGCTAAGCATTAGTTTGCTGGCTTCACGCCAAAAGCCTCTGGCGATGCCCATATTAATGTTTGAAAATAGAATATATCCTTCTTATCAACATGCAACCCTAGGAGTGGACAGCAATTTCTGTCAGAACCAAAGATGTGAAGAGAAAATTTTGATATGTCCGTTAGAGCAGGTTGTGAAATTGAATAGAAGTAGTTAAAATTGAGCACAGCATTATAGTGTACACTCCCGTTCCATTCTACGCAGTGACTGAGTAGAATTGTATTCCGTTCCCATTCTCTCACACGGAAATGTCACTGAGTAGAATGGAACGGAAGTGTATGAGAAACTTTCCCGATGATGGTATTGATTTGCGTGGTGGGTCTGCGCTTTGCGAGGAAAAAGGTTAAGAAGCGTTTGTTTACAAATGTTTTTTTTAAACATTATTTTTACAGGCTCCATCGAATCAACTTTAAAGAGCCAAGTTTTCATTATTTATATACATCAAATCATATTTATATACATCAATTATCTTAAAACTGAAGTTAATGGGATAGAACCGATTACTCGCAGCCGTCTCGAGGTGAATAGGAATAAAAATTTAACAGTTGGGAAGATGAGCGGGAATTTGAAGCATGGTTTACCTAACACATTTATTCTAAACTCTAAGTTGTCTAAAATCTTATAACTATACAACTTTTGTGTTTCTTTTGACTAGAACATTTTTGAGAAAATAAAAGAAAAACACACACAGATACGATTTCAACGTGAACCCCGAGTCAAGTGAACAACTCTGTACCCATTGATAGACCCACTAAAGGTTTAATACAATTGCGAAACACCATCCGAAGGCAATACCAGCGAACTGGTTTGCCAACGCTTAAAATTCACTGTAATCGAGTGACGAAAAATAATTAAGGCCAGAATGGTTGAATAACAATTTTGCCGACAAGATCCGTTCTCTCCCAGATTGTGCAAAGCCTGGAAGTTGATCAAAATTTTGAAAACTAAGCCAAGGCCCATTC
This sequence comes from Aedes japonicus, assembly GCA_034211315.2. Lineage (NCBI taxonomy): Eukaryota > Metazoa > Arthropoda > Insecta > Diptera > Culicidae > Aedes > Aedes japonicus. Next base: position 14,444 of record JASCZW010001165.1, read on the forward strand.
CACCGTTGATCTCACTAGACAGCAATGGCTCTAAGGATCGCTTGATCACTCCTACAGAAAAGGCTGTTGAGATAAGTCAACACTTCGTCACCCACAATCTCGGACAAAACATTGTCAGTATACACGAAGCTGGAATTGGCGCGCTTATTACTAACAGATATATAAGCCCCAACGACTTCACAGAGGAGTTGGAGATCTCAGCTGATGAATTGTTGACTTATATCAAATGCTCAATGAACATGCAGGCCCCAGGTTTCGATAACATCTTGAACTTGGAGCTCAAGCAATTGAGCCATGTTTCGCTGCTTGGTGCAGTTTCCGATGCACAGGAGATCTCCACCGCTGTTCCGCAGGAAAGTATACTAAGTCCACTTCTGTTCAACCTTTTCACCTCGGACTTACCCTCGCTCCCTGAGAATGGATCTCTGTTGTTGTTCGCCGATGATACCGCAGTCGTCCACAATGGTAGGGTAACAAGTGCGCTTACAGCGAAACTGCAGCGAAGCCTGAATGTCTTGTCCTCTTCCCATACTTCAATTCTCCCAGACTTGTTCCGCCTGAGGATTGTAAAATTAGCCTAAGCAACACAACGGTGGAATGGGCCAAATCAGCTGTCTATCTTGGCGTTAGACAGCAGGCTTATTTTCATGGAACAGGTTGACAAAACTGTCACCAAGTGTAACGTTTTGTTGAAGCCAGTGTACCCATTAATCAACAAAAGGTCTACATTGGCCTTGAAAAACAAGCTTGCTGTCTACAAGTAATTCATACTTCCAGTCATCGAGTACGGTATGCCAATCTGCCAAAATAAGTTCCTCAGGTTGATCCTGTACACTCCTCTGAGGACAAGAACATCTGAGGTCCACCGTCTGCCCGAGATAAAAATGCCCAATGATCGCTTTAGTGAGTCTTTCAATCGGTACAGGGCACGCTGCCTGACATCGGATCACCAGATCATCCGGAATGTGGATGCCCTAGTATTTTCAAATTGTAGTTATAGTTTTAGTTTAAGTAGGTTATCAAATTTTAACTAAAAATGCCCCAAGGGCTGATCTGAAAACTTAATTATAACATAAACACACTCAACATACAAAAACCATAAAACACTTTAACAAAGCTGAAGAGCTCATTGGGCTAAAACATTTACAATGTAAATTAGTATATAGGTCAAAGAATGAAAATAAAAAAAAAATTAGGAGTAGCACATACAAATACAGATACAAAAAAAAAATTAAAAGTAAACATACAAATTACGCAAATTACAATCTAAGACTAATTTTAGTCAAGAACACAAAAATGAGTTTAATAAACTCCAGATCACGCAGAGCCAAAATATCTCGAACTGGTACATTGGGTTGTCTACCTCGAGCCCGAATGGAATCAGAAAGTTTACAAATGTTAATAGACCCTATTCTTTTGTTGATCAAGATATACTTTTGATGCGACCTGATGCGTAAATTTGACAGTTTTCCCATAGGTTTTCTGTCAAATTTACGGCAACGCATCCTCAAGGTATCAATTGTGGGTCAACCATAGCATGGAGAATAAGGAACAGGTATTTAGCGTAAACGATATTCGCATGGTATACATAAAGACCTTAAAATTATTTTATTGAGCATGAGAATTTGAGAAACGTATGTTGCCACACATATAGCAATTTAATGTTCTTATGTTGTTTTTCTCGTGAGTGTAAAATAATCAAGGGGCGAGCCAGTTCACCTGTTGAGAGTTCGGCAGCTCATAACGGAGGTTAGTAATTTACATTATCTGTGTATCAAAGAGCTTTAACCTAAATTAACATCATTGCTCGAATCCCACCCTACTCGAAAACAGAGCGTGAAATCGCGAATTAGTTTAGTTGTTTTGTTTGTATTTGTTATTAGACAAACCAAACAAAAGGAAAACAATCTATTTGCAGTCCAATTTCATGATTCAGCGTAGGATGAAGTAGGAGCAATGAGATTAAATTGGAAACGGTTACCCTACATAATTGTCTCAATGAGTAGAAAGCGAGGGTAGCCTAGAGATAGACTTCAATTTAACGTATCTAAAGGGTGTTTCGACCAAAATTTGGTCGGTTTAAACTTAACGCATTTCCTTTCATCGTGCATTAAAAATTTTGAAGATGTGTGCGTGTATCATCATGCCTCTATATTTCCAGAACAGCTGGATCGGGATGAAATCGAAAGCAGGAGACCACAGCGACGACAAAAAATGTTGCCAGCTGTTTCGAGCGGAACCCTAACCTCTCCGTGCGAGATGTCGCATAGAAGCTGAGAGTGGCGCCTTCAACCGTAGATAGAGCTAAAAAACGCGCTGAACTGTAAAGTGGTGACTCCAAATCACGACGATAACGAAACACGTCGGCCAAAGCATGATCGCGAGTCTTACACGACGATGCTGACGAAGTTTTATTGCGTGGTACAGGAAGATGAAACTTACGTCAAGGCAGACTTTAAACAGCTTCCTGGACAGGGATTTTATACGGCAACCGCCCATGCTATGGCTGTCAAAGTTCGCGAAGAAAAATCTGGTGTGGCAGGCCATCTGTACCTGTGGCTTGAAGAGCAACGTTTACATTGCGACCGGAACCGTCAACCAGAAAATATATCTGAGCGAGTGCCTACAAAAACTGGCTTTCCTGAAACTACACAATTGTTCCGTTCTATTTTGGCCGCATTTGAAATCTTGGCAAAGGCCAAGGCCAACGTTCAAGTGGTGCCCAAGGACAAGAACCCTCCCAACAGGCCAGAGCTCCGCCCAATCGAACAATATTGGGCCATCGTCAAGCGGAACCTTAAAAAGACGCAAAAGCTGTTGTGAGCGCGAAACAGTTCAAGGCAAAGTGGCGTTCTGTGGCGAATAAAGTGGACAAGGAGACTGTACAAAATCTTATGGCAGGTGTTAAACGAAAGACCCGGCAATTCGCATTCGGAAAAAGGAAGCTTAACTGAATATTTCTCCTGTATTCTGTGTTAACTGAACTTGAAAAAAAAAAATGGCTTGTTAATAAAAACTTTGATCGACTCACACACATTACTGTTTGACCAAATTTTGATCGGAACACCCTTTAGTTCCGCTAGCTTATGCCTTGTTCAAACTGCTGAGTTATAACATGTTATAATAATTATCAACAACAGAAATATCATCAAGATAAAGATCTGTTAATAAAGTTTACCTTCCTATCTTGTGATAAAAAAAACTACTCGATTTAAACTACGACACGTGCCACGTTTTCTACCTTGCAACGCCCGATAATTCTCACTTAAACATTGTAAAATTTACGTGTTTGCGTATGAAATTATCGATCTCCCAATTGGGAAATGCGAACATTAGAACTCCCATTAGAAGATAGATTGAGTAATCACTATCTCGATTATTTGTGAAGTGCGTTTCGAATCTCGCAGCTAATCCACGCGCCGATCATACCGTCTGTGAGGTCAGACCTGAGGAGACTAGCCACCATGAAGTATCAGTTCTGCCGCGAGGCCTTGGTGCTATTGCAAATTGTCTTCGCTGGCGCACTATCCAGAGAAGATGTCATAGAACGACACAAACGAACACTACTGTTGACGGAGGATTCGGCCACCGGAATACTGGCGGCTATTGCCATTCCAGTGGAGAAGAAAAAACCGGCCGGCGTGGATGTATTCTGCTCGTACAACTTCGAGATTAACTACGGAATGACGCAGGAAGCATCGGACTGGACGAATCCTTTCAAAAGGGTGCGTTGTTCATGGGTCGAGATGGCGAAGGTTAATTCTCAAAAGGGTGCTTTCTCTTTATAGTTTCAAGTGACAGAGGCGGACAATGGACTCACAAAGAATGAAGCTGAAGGTGGTGAAAGAAGAAAGCGTCAGTCTTTGGGTTTTCGACGAACCGATGGAATAACTCGGAGAAGAATGTACCACGTCATAGAGGAACAATTGTGGACGTGAGTTTTTTGTGTGTTTAGGTGGTGTGAATGGCATTCAAACATTTTTCCATTTCAGTTCGGGATACGATGGAAGGAAATGTTTGCTGAGGGCTATTTGTGAGGGATCCAGAGTGAGCTTACATGAGCACAATGGTGTTCTTGGTGACTTGATTCAACTTATATTAAGGTAAGGTTAATCAAAACTTCACAGTCAGGTGAAAACAATCTTAACTTCCTACTATGCTGTTCGTATTTGAAACAGCAAATATGCATTAGTTCGATCTTAGTGGGGCCCTTTTCAGCTTTAATCCAACTTCAATGGTGCACTAAACATAATGCATATGCGCGAAATAAAGGGTGTATGGAATCAAATTGTGACACACACAAATATTCGTCAAAATTTGCCCGTTCAACCAATCATCTTCAAACTTTGAGATACTTTTCAATTGGCCGCAGTTTCGGTGCGTTCGGGGGGTTGAGGTGCTTCGGCACGAAATTGACCTCCTTAGCCTTGTACCACTTCAAAACCTCCTTCGAGTAACGGCACGTGGCTAAATCCGGCCACAAAATCGTAGGACCTCAGAAGAGGAAGAAGACGCTTTTGGGGGCATTCCTTTAGGTACACCTGCCCATTGACCGTGCCAGTTTATTTATTTATTTATTTATTTCTATTCATCAACAGATTATGTGCAAATCCCAATGATGTTACTTAAAGCTAGAACGGTACATTAATAGTCATGACATAAAACAAACTAAAAATTAAACTATCCATGCGAATTACACAAGTCTTTAAAAAAATGGCTAAACTTACGACGAAGCATCTGGCGAGTCACGTTAAAATCAAACAACGCGGAAACCCTATTAAAAAGTCTTTGCTAAACCGCCAATTGCGCCAAACATACTGTAATTGGTTCGTTGTGGAGGTAACCGCAGCATTGAACTATTTCCTCAGGGCACGGGGCTGCACGTTGATGTTGATTTGCTCAGAAGATCAGGACAGTCGATGCGGTCTTGCAAGATGTCTGCGATGAACAAAGCCCTGGCTGTATCTCTGCGAGGCTAACAGGGACTCAAGGTTAATTAGACGGCAACGGCTTTCGTAGCTGGCAAACGATAGGGATCCGTCCACGGTAGTTTACGTAGCGCAAATCTCAAAAACCGTCGTTGAACAGCTCTACTCTAACGACACTCGTTGTTGTAATGAGGAGTCACACAGCCGAGCAATACTCTCAATACAGAACGACACAAGGAGCAGTACAACGATTTGAGGCAGTAGATGTCCGTGAAGTCCTTAGCAATCCGAAAGATGAATCCCAGAACGCAGGAGGCTTTGCCGATGGCGTACGAGATATGCTGCTTGAAGGTGAGTTGGGTGTCCAGAATTACTCCTAAGTCCTTGACTTGACTGACGCGTCAATTTCGGTGCCCAACAAGACATACTTGAATAAATAGTCTGTTTCTTGTGCGAAAACGAGATAACCGTGCATTTGGCCGGGTTGACATCCATACGATTCAAAGTGCACCAGATCGGCAAAAGCATTTGGCTGACGTTGAAGAAAGCGACAGTCGTCGAGTGAGTGCACTCGAAGATAGAGTTTCAGGTCATCTGCGATGATAGTCGAGGTCCTTCGAAAGCCAAATTTACGTCGTTGAAGTAGATCAAAAAATCGACGGTCCCAAGTGACTACCCCTGCGGTACACCAGACGTGGCTTTGAACATGTGAGACTGACAATCTCCTATGTACTACAGCCAGATGACGGTCAGTGAGGTACGATTGAAACCATTGCAGCAGGCATCCGTTGATCCCAAGCCTGTCAGTTTGGCAATAGCTATGCGGTGGTTCAATTTATCGAAGGCTGCAGACAAGTCGGTGTAAATGACATCCGTTTGGGCGCGTTTCGCCTATACTGTCAGTAATGTAGGAAGTAAGGCACAACAGGTTAGTAGCAGTGGAGCGACCAGCCATGAATCCGTGCTGGTCGGTACTGATATCACGATTTGCGGTGAGCGAGCAACGGTTCCATAATTACAAGCTCGAACAGGTTTAGCAACAGCTACCAAGCGAAGTTATGCCGCGATAATTTCCAGCGTCCCGTTTGCTTCCCTTTGTGTGACTGGAAACATGTGCGCAAATTTCCAACAGCGAGTAGAAAATACCGTACAGCCGCAGATAGTCGAAAAACGTGCAGCAGCGGGGGCAACAAACTATCCAAGTGTAGTTTGAGAAAGGACGAAGGATTCCATCCGGCCCGGGATTATGAGATAATTTGAGTTTTGAGCAGGCCTTGATTATCATCTCTGCATCGATGTCGACTTGGCCCAAGGTTTGACCGGCGGGGGAACATAGCTGGCCGCAAGTCTAATGTGGTCATCGCTCAACATCTCTTCGGTGAAAACACTGAAAATTTCTCGGAAAATAGCTGGCAAATACCCTGCGGGGTGGAAGCCATTGTTGCCGTGGAGCGACATAGACGAGCGGAAGGCCTACTTCGTGGCGTTGTTCGTTTACAAATTCCAGAATTGTTTAGGACGTGACTTGAGCTTTCTCTGTATTCCACGCCGATATTGAAGAAAGCAACGTTTCGCGACTCGTTTGTATTCGTGATTCATGCCTCATAGTGACGACTTAAAATTAGTGTCCGGTGCTTTGTGAATTTTCTTAGGGCAGCTCTCTTGCCAGATTTCAAGCGACGAAGTTCGCTCGTTTGCCAAGGTGGACGAGTCGTATGACGATGGATTTTTTTGGAACGTGTCTATCCATGACCATATGCCAGAACGTTGGAAAATGTTTGTGACGGCTGACTCAACATTGACTGTATCAAATGTTATCCCAATCGAAAGCGAGTAGACTCGGCGATATTACGATGATTGGCACGAACAAAATCGTAGGAAACTGTGTCAGGATGAGATTTCGAAGTCATGTTCCAGCTTTGAGGCGTAACGCGTGACCAGTAAAGACGGATGATGAAGAGTTAGTTTCACTAGAGGAGAGAGGAGCTTCGCATAGAGTGGAGCGGTGTCTTGGGCGCTCACGAAACAGAGGTCCAAGCTGCGTGTGTTCTGGTTGGTGACATGATTGATTTGGGAGAGAGTGGCTGAGCTGTAATTGTCCAGAAGGAACGAAGCATTGGAATGCATGACAGAATGATTGGCATCAGGAAATAGAAACCTACTGTCAGATAATTTCCATGAAATCCCAGGCGGATTAAAGTCGCCTATCACCATAACTTCGTCGGTTGCTTTGGCATTTTCCAAAATTGCGAAAACCGATTGGCAATGTGTTGCAATTAGTTCACGCTCGCGTGATGCGGTCAGGTGGAATGTACAATCCGAAAGGAATAATGTGCGATTGCCCAATTTGATTGACGTCAAACTTGATTCCAAACTGAGTCCACGAAGAGGTTTTCATGAGCCTTTGCTTTAAATTTTGTGCCCATAGCGCACTAGTACACCCCCACCTTTTGCTTTATGGCGTATTATCGGCATTCCTGTCACATCGAAATACCTCGTAATCTTTGCCGAATACCTGAGAAGAGAGTGTGCGTGGAATCCAGCCAGGTCTCCGTGCAGGACGATGATGTCGTAGCACTGGTCCGAAGTAGCTGTGCTGGAAATCGTCGACATCGCTGTTAATACCACCGACATTCTGGTAGTAAATGACAATCTCGTGTGTGGCAGCCGAAGTACCGATAACATCACTAGAATGCGAGGCAATATCAGGCAAGAGAAGCTAAATCGTGAATGTACACGCACTGCTAATAGCAGGTTGGAAGACCCCGGTGTGCATCTGCCCTCAGGGCCGGAGACGACTATGCTGTACGGTGGCTGGAATTGGCGCGACTGGGGCAGAGGAACCGGGGACTTCCAAAGTGCTTTCCACGATGCGTCTCGGATGTGATGTGCACTGATTCGTCTCTAAATCGGGTAACTTTTCACGTACAAGCTGGCAATTGGAAGATATTCAGGAAGCGAAAAGCTGGAATTACGCGCGTGCCTGAGATAACAGGCTGGAAGACCCCTCTCGGAGCCCCGAACTCAATACCGGGATGACTCTGGTGGCGGGAACACTGGGAACAGAGCTGACGATCGGTTTTTGAATGTGGGTACAACTGAGGCGAGGGCAGAGGGGGCTTCCAAAGAGCCTTGTCGCGTGCATCCCGGTGTTGAAGAATGATGACATTAGCTTCGAGCATCGGGCAAGGTTGATCCGTAGCTGAGACGTTCACAAGAGGAGCTGGATGATTTTGTGGTTCCACCGTCGAGTTTGACTTCACGATGCGGTCGCGTTTTGCTTTATCATCCTCGCAGGGCCGGAAGAAGCGTTTTCCGGCTCAAGAATCACAGGACAATGCTTCCTTCTCGAATTTTTGTCTATACCCGCTTTGGATGAGACAAAATTCAACGTGAACAGATCTTTCCCTTTTGGAACAAGTTTTACCACCTTCGGTTTATTGTCGATTTTCAGATGTAGGCATTCACACACCAAGTCGGAAATTTCCTGTTCCAGGTCGTAGTCGGATGAAAAGCAGACAGATGTATCCAGACGAAATTACGGTTGATCTGGACCATTTTAATGGTGCTACAGAGCCAACAGTTCCGCAACTCGATTTGTTGCTGCAATCGACATCGGACGATCCACCATTTTCACTTCTACGTCGCTTCGGCGAATGGTGACGCATTTATTGGCCACTCTTGAAATCTTGAGCCACTAGAGTTGAGCCGGAACGGTGTGAAGGCTTCGAATCAGCGTAGAAGCGAGGTTTGTGACCACCGAGCTAAAGCTTTATAATATCGTCCTGAATTGGTTTAATCGATTCAGGTAAACCCTCAGATCCTTCTCACTGCGGCGCGATGTTACGAAATTGGCAGTTAGTGAACATCGTGGAACAGTCATCGCCATCATAAATATTCTTTTCATGAGTCAAGCACGTCAAGGAAGTCAATCTGTGCGCAAATTGCATGAAATGACTCCCGCAAAATCCTCGACAAATGATACGATCATTGTCGGAAACAACCTTCTGGCAACCTTTGCATGCCATGGTATTCGCCTCATGGGTATACTACACAGCAAGTGTTATACCGCAGAAAGCTTCCTGATTTTTCAACGGACGAAGGGCGATGAGAGGGTGCAAGATGGTGTTGTTGTTGAATAAAGCAGCGATCGGTTGAGTTTTTGCAGATAACAACACAATGCTCCACTGTCTATGCACAGACCGAATATCACAACGCGGATAAAATGATAATAAATCGGGACGGATCGAAATCACGAATAACGGCAAAACATATATCGACGAAAAATAATATAAAAATCGGACGGCTATAAAAACAATACTAACTCTAACAAACACAGTGTTGCCAGTTGTCACGAATGGGGTGCTTCGCTTGCCAAATCATCTATTTTTTGCAAACTTTGACATCTTCTGCTTTCTAACGTCCTCAGGGACATCGAATTTATGACGAAAAACTGGAGCCCCAGAAGCTGCCGGAAGTCTGTTTTTACACATACGTCTCTTCATTCATAACGAGGCAATGTGGTTTCGTCAACACCTGGGTGTAAAGCTGCACGTGTTTTACCTACCGTATTCTGCCGTTCATCGCGATTATGCGCCCTTTGGACTTTGTACGTGTGAGTCCTTCGCATCGTTTTGTCGCATCTTGCACGAATGTTTTGGTTAGATTCAGTATCTTCGCCACATCTCGAACTGAACTGTTGAGATTCCTCTTGATAGCGAACTACCACGCATGTGATCCTTAACATTATACGGAGATCCATTTTTGCCTCTTTTTTCTTTCCGATCGATTGTCCCAGCTTCCTGCTGATGGCACGATGAGAAAGATCCGGATTTTAGGTACGTGCGCACAATTTCTTTGCGCCGCTGCTGTTCTCCTTCTCCATCTTCGCAACGATTGCACATACTGTTAATGAAACTTACACAGCGTAAACAAATACACATTGAACTAATTCCAACCAAAATTTCAATTGAAAATACCCAACGGGTAAAAAGTTTTAAAAAGCCGTTTAAAGTGGTGCAATTTGATTCCGTACAACCTTTGTGCATGCTATTACAGCTTCAGTGGTTACTGGGGTTTTTCCTCTAGCAAAATTGCATTCCAATTCCACAACATATAACAAATGCTGTAACTTTTGTATCGTTTCAGCCCTTCCTATTCGATGGATGAACATTTACCACGAGAATTCTTCAAGGCTGAACAACTGGGGCTATACAAAGGATGCGAAAAGTATACGAAGCATTGCCCTGTTAATATATTAGATTTCATATCAAACCAAATATAACTGATAATGAGCACTATTGAAACTTGCTTTTTTAATTGAGATAATTTCCCTACCATAAAGTATTTTATTAGTCTCAGGCCCATCCTTTTTTACCCTTCTTACATCAATAGAAGGGTATTAAGATCAACGAAAACTCGACTTTTTATCCGAGGCCCACAGGGCCGAGTGTCATATACCATTCGGACTCAGCTCGACGAACTGAGCACATGTCTGTGTGTGTGTGTGTGTGTGTGTGTATGTGTGTGTATGTGTGTGTGCGTTACAAATAATGTCACATGCGGTTTCTCAGCCATCTGTGAACCGATTTCCAGTTCTGTTGACGGCAAATGGAAGCTACAACATTCCCATAGAACGCTATTGATTTTTTTTATTCGGACATTTCGTTACGAAGATATGAACGAAACAGTACTTGAGAGGCCTATTATAATAGTAATCAAACAGTTTGGTCTCCGATTACATACTGAGCTATTTGTGTACCGATTTTAGTTTTGTTGGTGCCAAATCAAAGTTATGATATCTCCAAATAACTGGTCAAAATTTCATTATCATTGGATAATCACTTCATGGAATGTGACCAAAACAATACCATGAGAGCACATAATTGTGAGATGACAATATATCTCGTTGCAGTGCAAAACCGAACAAGACCAATCACACCAATCGATGCCGCTTGCATTCTATTATGTCGCATCTGGAGCGTTGTATAGCACATACAGTGGACTAGCCACACTATGCGACTGTATAGAATTAGAGCAGCATCGATTGGCTCGAGTGGTCTGGTTTTGAACTGCAACGAGTATATTCGAAAATTACACAAAGTCTCCATTTACTATTTTCAACGAACATGTACTTATTAAGCATCTTGAATCCATGTCGATAATCAAAATTGACGCTTAGGATTGTCTAATAATTCATTCTATGGACAGATTATATGAAAATTTCTAATATTTATGTAATTTCCTCTTTATATAACTAACATACACAGGTCATTAAAGACTATTAATGGTAATATTTTAATTTTTGTTCAATGCTGAACAATACGTTCAGGATTGACAAATAGTTCATTTTATCAACTGAATGTATGGCATATTGAATATTTCTGAATCTTCTTGAATTTCTGATGAAAATATGTATCCAGTACAATATTGCCCACATTTGAGTTTGTAATTCTGGTGAAATGTAAGAAGGGTTCAGTCTCACCATCGGTGGATTAATGCGGGTTTTAACAATACAAGCGCATTTTGGCTTCTAATGAGACTTATTGTGGTTTTATTACGTCAATAAACAATCCGTCCGCAATGAAGAATAATGTACATATTTGGTTTACAATTGATTGGACTTGAATTTAAGCTACACACTCAGATTATTTTATGGAAATCTGTTAAATTTTATCGAATTCTCAACAGCTGAACGATCGGTAATCCGATTTTACGTATTTCGTTAAAATTTTACAGTAAATCCGTTAAATTTTGTACAGCTAACTGTAAAATTTCACCGAAATCCGTTCAATTGGATTACCAAACGTTCAGCTGTTGAGAATTCGGTGAAACTTTACAGATTTCTGTAAAAAAAATCTAAGCGTGTAGGGGCTCAAGAGGGCTTAGGTAAGGTAAGGTTAAGAGAGAGTCATTGTTTTCTTTTAGGCTTGCTTCATTTAGAATTGGAATAAACTTTTGCTCATATTGTGGCGCTCCTGGTGGACGGATTTGAAAGTTCTTGGCGCCCACGTGTCGGGAATTTTCGCGTATGTATTTTTGACATTCCGCAAATCGACTTTACTTTGTAAACAATCAACATGGAAGCCGAAAGAAGGGCAAAAAATGTGCACAGTTATTTGGAAAATCCATTGTGGTCTGCATCTACACACAAAAAAGAAATATTGTTTTATTAAAAGTTTTGCACTTTACTTCTAAAAAGTAGTTATTTTTCATTAAATTCAAAGGAAAATTATCTATTACGAAAATTATTTTTTTGATTTGAAAATGTATTTTTTTGGTTCAGTGTGTTAATTTAAAAGTGTGTTTTTTTACCACGAAAATTGTAGAACTGTCAAAACCACCAACATAAAGCGAGTCGTCGTCGATGACGGCGATAGATATTTTCAATGACGATGCTTTACTTAGGGCGAACAATTTCTGTCAGAAGGATGGGTACGTAACTACGTGAATGGTGATGTTTTAGTTGAATTAATCATTCCCCTTTTTTATTCGCAGCGCTACCACATGTGACGACGAACGGCAGCACACTAGGCAGCAGATGCCAGATGCTTAGGCGCATTTGGGGTGATAATGTTCAACACTGGCTTTCTCGTGATGGAAAACATCGCGATAGTTCAGCTTTGAAAGTTTGTTTTTCAATGGGATAACTTTGCTCCGAGTTTTTAACAAGTACGCCATGCTTTGGACTTGACAGTTCTACGATCCAATCTGAAAATAAATCCATTTATTTTGAAACTTTTTTATTTCAATCCAAAACGCACATGTTTCTTTTGATTGCACGGAACTTTTCTGGACGAAAGTTAATTTTGGAATAAGAAAATAATTTGCTTTCGTTTTCAACGATGGCCACGGTTTCGGTTTGACAGTTCTACAATTTATTCTGAAAATTTCTTTACTTTTAAATGTACAGAGGGTAGGAAATTTCTTGAATTAGACGGTTTGAAGGTTTTTATTTCGAAAGCAAACCGTTTTCTACGAAAAAGAACCAATGCAACTTTTCAATTTTGGCAATGGTTTTTTTATTTTTAATAATCATTATTCTTTGTGTGTAGGCTAGCTAAACAGCTGAAATTGCCCAGAAATACCATATGGCGCGTTATCAAACGGTATAAGGAAACATTGACGACGATTCGGAAGCCTCAAGCCAATCGTCGGAGTGGAGCTGTCGACCGGAAACTGCGTGGTAGAAGATTTTGAAGACGATTAAGAGGAATCCCAATCTGTCGGACCGTGATTTGGCCAGAAAATTCGGTGCTGCCCATAGTACGGTGAAGAGAACTCGACTCCGGGAAGGAATCAAGTCGTATCGAGCTAGCAAACAGCCAAATCGGACCATAAAACAGAATAGTGTGGCCAAAATCCGTGCTCGGAAGCTACGACCAGGTGCGACCAATTCGACGGTGTCTTCTGATGGACGATGAAACCTATGTCAAGGCTGACTTCGGCAAATCCAGGTCAAAATTTTACTTGGCAACGGCTCGGGGGATGTTCCAGCCAATTTAAATTTGTTTTGCCGATAAATTTGCACGAAAATTCATGATTTGGCAGGGCATTTGCAGCTGTGGCAAAAAACAGAAAGTTTTCGTTACAAATAAGACAATGACGTCGGAACTATACCAAAAGAGTGTCTCCAAAAACGAATTTTGCCGTTCATTCGATCCCACGACCATCCTGTAATGGTTTTGGCTAGATTTGGCAAGCTGTCATTACAGCAAAGTCGTTCAAGAATGGTATGCAGAGAAAGGGGTCCAGGTTGTTCCGAAAACCTTAACCCACCCAACTGCTCCCAGTTCCGCCCTATTGAGAAATACTGGGCAATCATGAAGAGGAGACTCAAGGCAAAGGGAAAGGTTGTCAAAGACATCAATCAGATGAAGACCTGGTGGAATAAGATAGCTAAAACGATGGACGAAGAAGGTGTGCGCCGCCTAATGAGCCGATGTTAGGGTCACCCACAATTGATACGTTGCGGATGCGTTGACGTAAATTTGACAGTAAACCTATGGGAAAACTGTCAAATTTACGCAAACGTATCCGCAACGTATCAATTAATGAGCCAACTATTACAGGAAAAATTCGAGAATTCCTTCGAAACCGTGAGCGAGATAATTTTATCCGTATTTTTCTTAAAAGTATGAAGAAAACGCTACATTTGTATGAAAAAGATCTTGAATTCAATAATAAATAACTGAAATACAGGCAATTGTTTTGTTCCAATTCGAGTAGTTTGTTCCAATCTGAAACAAGCTTTATCACCTAATATTCAGCTTCGGTTAAGACTTAATTTTTGTGAGCTTTATTTAAACAAGAGTGTCTAAAAATGTGTGTATGAATTTTTAGGATTGAATAATTAGGACAAGATTTGAAATATATAGTAAGACCACTCGAAACCTGTCCAAATCAATATTGTTTACTAAAAAAACTGTAGTTTGTATAAACAGATCCCTGCCTAATATTTGAGGAAAACCTAACTATATCATTCATAGGAGCTCAGAAACGTAAAATTCACTCACTAAATCAATTGTTGATGTACAATGTTTGCCAAAGACAGTAAAAGTTTTACTGACGATGAGTTGAGTTGGACTCAACTGTCCAACGAATACTTAACAGCTTTCAAACAATACCGAAGTTCGCTAAAATTAACATAAACAAAATGTGCAGCTGTAAAATTTTCAGAATTTCTTACTGAAATGAACAGTTATGTATCGGAAACATTTTCTGAAAGTTAGACTATCGAAAGAAAACCAGGAAATGACAAGTCAAAAAAAACCCAACCGCAATGATAAACAGAACTCGTTGGAATATTCCCATACTTGAAATCTGTATAACTATATTGCGATCATCTGACGAAATTTGCAGTACAGTACTGGTTTTCTACTGTGGTCAGAAGTGCAACACCTGAATATTTCAGGACAAAATAAATCCAAACAAATTTCTTAAAGCAAGCATTTTTTTCGAGTGGCAGAAAAATAAAATTCTTCTTCACCACCAACACAATCAACAGTGAAATTTGCCAGAAGGAGTGCCTGCAAAAACAATTGCTGCCATTCGGTGGCAGCAATGGTGCTCTATGGATAGCTAAAAAAAAAACATTTGGTAAGCAATGGGGACTAAAGCCAAAAATGATCCATTGGATTTATTTGAAAATTGTCAGACCTAAGATTGGACTGTTGACCAAAAATTAGAGAAACTGTTGTACAGAGAGAGTTAGAAAAACTTCAAAAGCTAGTAGCTTGTTCAATTTACTTATTTATTTGCCAATCGTCAATCGAGTCTGTAGACTGCATTTTGTTACATAGATTATCATGTACGTTAAACTGTTGTAACTCAAAATTGTTTTAATACATTATGTAGTATGCATGGGCAGATCTTACTAAATATAAAGTCATCCTAGCAATTACCACAGAGAACAGACATCCAAGCTGGAGTGCCCTGCGTGTGTAAACTTCTGTAGCTGCCATTTTAAAGTTACAGCTCGTTTCCGTTAGTTTTGGTGAATCGTATGTTGATGGCGCCTTTTGCCCGCCTCGAGATTTGATAGTCTGTCAATTTTGGTTTGGTGAAACTTAGACTAGGCGGCGTTGTTTTTCCAACGGTTTGCTTTTAAAAATTTCCACAGTAAATTGGAAAAAAACATGTTCGAGCCTGGATGTCTGTTTTCTGTGCTATTACTGCGCACGGAAATATTGCCCTAATTTTGCTTTGGACATTGTAAAATCAATATTATTGCAATGTTTAGTGTAAGTAGTCATCATCTGATTAATGGGTCCAAATTTTCCGTTGTTCGTACGATGGTAATTAGTTGCCAATAGTTGTCGATAGTTTAAATAACGTGTTGGTGTGGAGAAGTTTAATTTTGAGACAATGTTATTTAGAAATGAAATGTGGAACTCCTGAACTAGCATGAATAGATGTTGATTTTTTCCCGCTATATCTTACAATTTCTTCACGAATGGTCAGGTATGATGCAACCCATTGGATTAGTTTAGGATTTATTCCCAACTTTTGTAATTTAAAAAGAAGCATGGGTATGTTGACGCGGTTAAATGCTTTGCTAAAATCCGTACAGAAAACTTCTACTTGGCTTCCGTTATCCATTGCTTCCAGAGAAAAATTACGAGAAGAACACCAACAAAGGCACTGCATGCATTGCTTTTAATACTATTGCATCAATTCATACAATTGCGAACTGAAATGAGTGCTCTAATGATCAGAAGATTTGTGAACCTTTTTGAAAGTGATCTAGAAGGACATCTTAACATTCTAAACATTGTGAGATTTAATCCTTTAGTTATGAACAACGAAGATTGGATGGCGAAAAAATACAACTTTGACTGTTCATATCAAGTTATTGATCCTGAACTTGATTTGTGGGAAAGAGGTGGTTCAAGACAGATACAGACGGTTCGAAAATGAACAATCAAATGGGAGCAGGTGTAACCGGCCCAGCAAATATATTCCAAGCTGAAATTCAAGCAATTCTGTAATGTTCTGTTTTAACGTTTGCATTAAAAAAATGGACTTTTTTGGAATGGTGATGAAAAAATGCTTAGACAGATAATTGCTTTTGATAAATTTCCCATGGAAGGTAATTACTTAAACTTACTTGCAAAAAAATGCTACGCCCTTGCGAGCGGCCTTCAGGCAGTTAACTGGAATATTCGGTGGCGGACGAAAATATGCGTGTAGGCATTGCATGAGTTCTTTTTTCGTTTTATTTATCAATTACTCCTCAGTTTTGGCGACAAAATTGTTGGAGTAGATTTTACGATTCAGGTTGGCCCAGAAATTCTCGATGGGACGCAGCTGGGAGACTTTGGGCGGTTTCGCCGACTTGGGTACCACATCGATATTCAGGCGCTCCATCTCCTCCAACGATCGCTTCAATCGCTTCGCACCGCCTCTTCGCCCTTATGGTATTTCTTGATGAACGACGCAACTTCCGGCATGCATTTCGTACTATAAATTTTCCCGTTCACGGCCAGTCTGGAGTGAAAGAAGAGCGGCTTTGACATCCCCTTCACGCAGTTTGTCAGCCACAGCAGCACCTTCTTGGGGAACTTGGTGTGTGGAATGAACTTCCCCTAGGAGCTCATTTCCTTCGTGGAGAAAGTAAAATACGAAGTGCCCTGCCAGTCGTTGCCATCCAGGGTGAGATCCAGCACCGCCACGTCGCAATACACCGGGAAATTCGAGTTGACCATCTTACTCAGCCGCTGCGTCATTGCCTGCAGCTCCGTAACCAGTGGACGTGACTTCCGCTTCCTGGCATGTATGTTTATGTTCAACAGGTGCTTTTTCACTGTTTGGCAGGTTGAACCAACCTCCCGGCCGAGCGCACGTGGCGATGTAGCCACTTTTCCCTCGGTCTTCCTCTTCAGCATCCTCTGGAGCTTTTTGTCGCTCAGGGTCGTCGGCCGTCCGCAACCGGGCTTACTTTCGATACTCTGATTGTCGTCTATAGTACCAAGATGTTGTAGATGCCGGAACGGGCGTATCCGGCGTCCAAAAAGTACCGCACGATGTCCGTTATCTACACGGTGGGGTGCCGTTCTTTGAACTCGAACACTTCTGAACGGAGTTGCTTCACTGTTCTAGCCATCACGGTTAGAGTTCGACAGATAGAGCTGTCAAATTTTGTCTGCTGACGCATGGGTTACTATGACTGATGCTGCATGGGTAGTCTCGTCAGTGCGGGTAAACCCATAAAAAATCGGCTATTTTTGTCCATTTTACAAAATGCAAATGTTCTGCTTATGCAGATACTATAAGTATTCAAATATGTGCATTATGTCGGACAGTCAAACAGCTCTAAATGCTTTAAAGTCAGCAACATGCAATTTCAAGCATGATCGGTAATATGTTCAATTACCTGGCCATTGTGGAATTTATGGAAACAAGAGAGTTGATGAACTAGCAAGACTCGGATCGTCTCATCAGTTCATAAGACCTGAACCCTATCGTGGGTTATCTGCTTCTTCACCTAGAATGGAGATTGCTGCTTGAAAGTGATAGTAAACTGGAACAACAATTTCATAGCTAGGCAATCAAAGCGGTTCATTACTCCAACATTTCAATGACTCGCAATTGACGTGATCTTGCCGGTCTTATAACTGGCCACTCTTCGAGCCGTTATCACTTGAAGCTGATAGGAAAACTTCAAGCTGATTCATTTCGATATATTGAAATTAATAAAGAAGACTTGTTATGCCACTGCCCGGCAATTTCCAGCAAAAGATCTAAGTTCTTCGGCAAAGGGCTACTAGGACCCCTTGAGATCCGGAGAACAAATCGCAGTAATGTAGCGCACTTTATTCAGTGTGTTATACCGTCCTGGGAAAATGCTTTAATTCAAACATTTGCGATCACTTCTAGCAATAGTGATGCGTCATGCTGACAATATTTAGCGCAAAAATAGTAGACTATGTCAAACTAGATTTCAAAATTGGTCACA
Organism: Aedes japonicus; assembly: GCA_034211315.2. Classification (NCBI taxonomy): domain Eukaryota; kingdom Metazoa; phylum Arthropoda; class Insecta; order Diptera; family Culicidae; genus Aedes; species Aedes japonicus. Next base: position 32,828 of record JASCZW010001165.1, read on the forward strand.
GTGATGAAAATACCCGTCATGGAATACTAGAAGCAAAGATGATAGCCTTTTTTGCCCGATTTTACATCGTGTCTCTATGCAGGCATACCTCGATAGTACGTACATCTCACTTCAAATTCAATTTGTATAAAAACTACTGATTGTATCTGAAATCTTGTACAACTAGAAGAAAGAACAGAAAGTTGCTCTTCATATTGGTCCTGAGTTACACCCAATCGAAAGATATTGGGCTCTAAATAAGCGGACGCTTTCCGAAAAGAAGTAGGAGGTTAAACATGCCAACAAATCTGGAGCCAACAAGGGCCCTAAGGGGTATGTACAAACCCTTATGACTGGAATGAAGCGCAAAGGTCAAGATGTGTATAGCTATGCAGAATAGCGATGTTTTGATGACATGAAGTTGTAATCCATATTTCATACTATTTCATACAAAACATTGCTCTTGGATGAGATAATGGATTGGAGATAATGAAGTCATTGAGATCCAGCCTCCCCTAGTTGATACAAAACAGAGGAGTATGGAAATCAATAGGAACATAAAGTTGCCGAAAGACATGAAATGCTTCTAAGCACTATATGTTCACCAAATCCACCAAATCTATTTTCACAAAAAAAAACCCACTGCCACAACTTTGTGAGTGGCCCTAGCAGCATCCTTACTACTGGTTTAAATGGGACCAGATTGGTTCTCAAGTGATATTTAAAATTTCCTTGTTCTCCCAATAGGGTATTATAGGGGTATGTGGATTATAACATTGTTCGATAGTAAATATAATAATATACCGGCAGTTAATTTTTTTTTAATTCTGACAGGTGTAACTATTGAAAAAATAAAATTCAAAATATTATGAAAAATTTTTGAATGCAAGACAACACCATCCTATTTCACCATGAAAGACGCTACAAAAAACAGACTACCTAAACCAACGAACCAACCATTGATTCCTAGCATACATAAGTTGACATTTATGTCATAATGGGAGCCGTTTTTAAGTGCCGGGAGCCCCCGTTACTGAAAATAAATGTCACTTTTTGAAACTACATTTCGGTTTGTGAAAATAAAAATGATTAGATTTATCTTGTTTAAAAATGGAGAAAAAATAGTTGGGATTCATAAAAAATAAGTTTGTGCTGGGATGAACACCCATCATACAGATACAGATGGAAAAAACATATTTTTTTTTAATTAAAACCCCCTATTAAAAACCCGATACTCTGTGTGTGACCCCAACGGCATCCTTACTGTGGTTTTAAATCGGTTCAAAGCAAATGTTTGCACACGCCGGTCCAAATCGTAAATCGATCTAATGCATTAATTAATTGCTAAGCGTCTCGAGAATTCAGCGTATCGTTTAACAAAACGAACCCTGCTGTCAACCCGATCCTTTTATCCAATATCCCAGTGATTTTTTGTGGAAGTGCAGATGTGTTGTAGCGAGTGTGACGTCAGCATATTCCTATCTTTTTCTTGTTTGCAATAGGGCGGAGCCGTCTTGGTATTGCCTTGGTCTTACATCAACAGATTTTCCACACATTGAGGATGTAGGTTAGTGCCAAGCGACATCTGTAAGTGTTCTGTGTAATTACAGCTGAACTGGGAATAACGAAGTTGAAACCTCGGGCGGTCAATCATACTCATGCTCAGGTTCTCATCGTCCTTAAATTTGAATTGTAATTTTCTGTTAATGTCCTGAAATGGGATTTTCCGAAATAAAAAAGAAATCAAGTTTGATTTTTTGTCACTGAAGATCCTGTCATCTCTACACAGAAAAAAAAATTTGTAGTAAAAACTACCATTTTACCCAAATGCTACGTTTATTGTACAATTTGCTACGTTTATTGTACAACCTTCAACATTTGTAGTATATTTGACAGACCTCATATTTATATCAACCGCACCATGGTTGATCTAATCGCAGGCATGGTAAAATCAAACGCATTAATAGTCAGGTGAAAATTTGTGGGTTTTTGCGCTTAATTTAACCCTTGAAATGGTAGTTTCTACTGTGTTTTTTTTTGCGTGTTAGAACCTTGATACATTTAATCTATTTCATTAACAATGTCATCACTTTATCATGAGCCACTGACAGCTCGTTGGTCGTTGAGTCATGCACGCCGGTAAACACATCTAGGATCGAATTCTGGCACTCATGAAACACCAACCGGCACGGGGCACCCTCCTTACCCAGCTGCTCCGCTCGATAATACTCGTTGTCACTGTGGTCCGAAAGTGGTTCCGCCGTGGTCGATGGCCTAAAACGATTACATTTCATGTTACTCAACCATCCCGACTGAAAAACCGTGCTCCTTACGTGAAAATTATGTGCAAAAGCTCCGCAAATACTCCACCCGTATGGGTAAACTGCGCACTGGCTGCATCACAAATACTTCGAAGAACGCATGCCCGTCCTCCGGAACCGTAACTTTCACCAATATGCTCCAACGATTTGTATGCAACCCACCGTGATCCTTCAGCATTATATCCCTCGGATGAATGTATATCCGCACCAACGGGAGGCAACATCTCGTTTACATCCTGGAATGTTTTCTCTTCTTCCTCATCCAACCAGTAGTCATCGTCACCATCCTCAAGGTAGTCGTCTGGTTCGCTTTCCTCCGACAGTGGTTCCACGTCAATGTGTACATCCTTAGCTAAATAACTCTCGTAGTGATCCGTCGAAGTTGTGATAGCCACCTCTCGTTTCTCGAATGACCGTCTACTATCATTCCAACCTGCCCAGTTGAGAGGCTTTAGATCGTCTGTCGATGTCGGGAGGAAGTACTGAGCCTTGAGTACCCATCCGGAGGTAACGGATTCAGGCGTTCCCAAAGGTATACCGATACCGCAGATCAGCTGATGCCGAGTTGGTGAGGTAGGAGGGACTATTAGAAGTCTTGCTTGGTCGCTTGCAGCGGATGCACTAGCAAGGACGATTTGCAATATCAGAAAGACTAGCGGATGGCAGTTCTTGTTGCGAACCATGTTTCGGTGTCTACAACGGATGTAGGGGGACTGCTGGGAAACTGTAAACGGCTACGGCTGATGGGCCAGTTCATCATCAGTTGAGTGCAAAACGAAAGTACCCCATTACAAGTGACTGAACTACTTCGGGCATTCGAACGAGATGTGGTACAATGTAGCGGTTGAATTAGCGTCAATTAGAGGGGTTCCTATTGTACAGTAGAAGTGTCAAGATCACACTTTCTCCAACCCAGATCTGAATATAATGATGTCGACTTGTTAAAATTGTATTAATAATTCTGGCCGAAGGAGTGCATGGAATTTTTTTATGATTGATGCTGAATTTGCGTATGAGTATAATTTTAATTAAAATAACATTGAAAATAATGAATTGCAATCCGTTGATTGCAGTGGATAGACTTTAGTTTCAGGTTACACTAATTATCATTTCACGTTATTGCAACTAAAAATCGCAGCTTTATCAAAACTAACAGGGTTCAAATGGCTTAACAGAGGATACTACAGCGGAACAAACATTTGTTGAAAATATCATGCACGAATTCATAATAGTACTTGAAATTTATGCTCAGTCAAATGTGAAGTGAGAGGGGCATGATCCCATGTCACGTTAAAGGGTGTCCACGATAAAATAGCATCACATAACATAATTCGGCAAAATTGAACTAGTCATTTGTCTTCAAAACTGTCGGAGTTTTGAAAAAACAATTAAACTATGTTAAGTTTTCCGGTATTTATGCAGCATTAAGATTTTGGTCTGAAATTAACATTATTCGCCTTATGCTCACTTAATTACAGAATTTAATCACAGTAAAACAAAGTGCTAAACTAAATACGTCAAATTTTTTTCGAAGTATCGGTTTTTTTCCGTTGTTAAGAAATAGTTTTCACAGAAAAATTTTTTTGCCCGAATTTTTTTTTCTGGGCAAAACAAAATTCCAAGCTTCCGCAAAATTCTTTTCCCGTACACACCAAATCCTAGTTTTCATGTTCGGTAAAGAAATTGATCGGTAAAATAAAATTTCTACTGAATGATCTGTAAAATTTCTTCAATTTAAATATATTTGTCAAAGAACTACAAGTTTTGTTAATTCGTATGAATACACACTGTACATTTGTATTTATTACTAGCTGAACCCGGTGCGAGCCTTGCTACGCATGCAACAAAATTAATGAAAATTTTTTAGAACCTGCTCATTTATGTTGTTTTTGTGAATGCATCTGGTTAAAATATTTTCGTTTACTAATGTAATTTCTGAAAAAAAAAACAAAGATTTATGTTTTTAATTAAATTTTTGGATCGGTAGTTTCTATAGGTCTTTCTTTCTGCGTAGAAGCATTTCATTGACAAAAAAATGTATCATCAAACGAAGCCGTATCCTGTCAGTTTCAATGTAATTTTCCCTTGCATAACCTTTGATCAACTTCTTGTGCATAATGTAGCACTGAGAGTAACTCAAGCATCCCCCGTTCTTGGCTAAGCAGGGGTCAAACTTCTATCAGTACATGCTTCTTACCCTAGAAATACACATTTTGAGTTTAAGTTGCATGTATAATTCTCATGTTTGGTTCCAATTTCTGTTTCGTTTGTTTGAGAGGCCTCCCCCCCTCCCACCAGAGAGATGAGGTCTCAAACCACCTTAGAAAAAAATCTTGTCTAAAACTCCCCACATGCCAAATTTGGTTCCATTTGCTTGATTAGTTTTCGAGTGATGTGGCAATTTGTTTTTCATTGGTGTGGGAGCACCCTCTTCCAGATGAGGGAGGAGTCTCGAACCATCATAAGGACCTTCACCGACTCCAAAAATCCCAGCATAAAAAATCCGGACATACTGCATACAATTTTTACGGCCATACTGCATACAAATTTGCATAGCAGTAGGCATAGTTCTCATGTTTGTTTGAAATTTGTATTTCATTTGTATGGGGACCCCCGCTTTTCAGAGAGAGGAGGGGCTTCAAACTACAATAAAAACATTTCTTGCCTTCAAAAACTCGCCTATACCAAATTTGGTTCCATTTGCATGATTAGTTCTCGAGTTATGCACGAATTTGTTTTTCATTTGCATGGGAGCCCCTTTTTCTAGAGGCGGGAGGGGTCTCGAACTATCATAGGATACTTTTCCAAACCATAAACCCCTGCATACAAATTTCCATGGCAGTAGGGATAGTTCTCATGTTTGATATGTTTGGTTGAAATTTGTGTTTCATTTGTATGGGAGCCCCCTTTCCAGAGGGTGGCGGGGTCTCAAGAAACCATAGAAATATATATCTTGTCTCCAAAAACTCCCACATGCTAAATTTGGTTTCCTTTGCTTGATTAGTTCTCGAGTTATGCAGAAATGTGTGTTTCATTTGTATGGGAGCCTCCCCCCCTTCCAGATATGGGAGGTGTTCCAGACTATCATAAGAACCTTCTTTGACCCCAAAAACCCCTCCACGCAAAATTTTACGCCGATCGGTTCAGTAGTTTTCGATTCTATAAGGTTCAGACAGACAGAAATTCATTGTTATACATATAATAGCTGCGTCCGGTGCGTGCGCTGCTACGCTTGCAACTAAATGAAGGGAAATTTAATATAACTGGCATCTTTATGGTTTTTTTTGCCTTCAAAACCCCCCACATGCCAAATTTGATTCGATTTGCTTGTTTAGTTCTCGAGTTATGAAGTAATTTGTGTCTTATTTGTATGAGAGCCTCCCTTCCTGAAAGAGTAGGGGTCTCAAACAATCATAAGAACCTTCTCCAGCCCCAAAAACCCCTTCATATAAATTTTCACGTTGGTCGGTTCAGAACTTTCCGAGTCTATAAGGGTCTGACAAACAAACAGACAGACAGAAATTCATTTTTATGCATATAGAAATCTAGCCTCCAAAAACCCCCATATGCTAAATGTGGTTTGATTTACTTGATTAGTTCTCCAGTTATGCAGAAATTTGCTTTTTATTTGGAAGGTAGAAGGCGGAGGGGTCTCAAACTACCTTAGAAACATTTGTTTCCTTCAAAAGCCTCCATTTGCCAAATTTGGTTCCATTTGCTTGAGTTGTTCTTGAGTTATGCAAAAATTCGTGTTTCATATATATTAGAGACCCCTCTTTCAGTGAGCGGAGGAGTCTCATACCACAATAGAAACATTTCTTGCCTTCGAAAAACTCCACACGCCAAGTTTGGTTCCATTAACTTGATAAGTTCTCGAGTTATTCAGAAATTTGTGTTTCATTTGTATGGAACCCCCCCCCCCCCCCCCCTTTGGCCCATTCCAGATGGCAGAGGAGTCTCAAACCTCTGTAGATACATTTCGCTCCTCCAAAAACCTTCAGATGCCAAATTTGGTTCCATATGCTTGATTAGTTCTCGAGTTATGCACAAATGTGGGTTTCATTTGTATGAGAGCCCCCCTCTTACAGAGGGCGGAGGGGTGAAGAGTCACCTTAGAAATATTTTTTGCCTTCAAAAATCTCTACCTGCCAAATTTGGTTCCATTTGATTAGTGCTCGAGATATAAAGAAACTTTTGTTTCATTTATATGACACCCCCCCCCCCCTCCCAGAGAGAGAGGAGGGGTCTCATACTATCGTAGAAACAATCATTGCCTTTAAAATCCCCGCATGCCAAATTTGGTTCCATTTGCTCTATTAGATCTAGAGTTATGGAGAAATTTTAGTTTCATTTGTATGACAGCACCCCTTCTAGGAGAGGGGAGGGGTCTCAAACCACCATAGAAAAAAAAATTGTCTCCAGAAAACCCCACATGCAAAATTTGGTTCCATTTGCTTGATTAGTTCTTGAGATATGCAGAAAATTCTGTTTCATTTGTATGGGAGCCTCCCTTTTTAGAGAGGGGAGGGGTCTCTGACTACCATAGAAACATTGCTTGCCTCCAAAAACTTCCGCATGCTTAATTTGGGTTCCTTTGCTTAATCAGTTCTCGAGTTATGCAGAAATTTGTGCTTCATTTGTATGGGAGCCCCCCTTTCCAGAGAAGGGAGGGGTCTCAAACCATCATAAGAACCTTTCCCGGCCCCAAAACCTATTCCATACAAAATTTCACGCTGATCGGTTCAGTAGTTTTCGAGCCTATTAGGTTCAGACAGACAGACAGACAGACAGACAGACAGAAATCCATTTTTATATATATAGATAGATAGATACAGATGTACGTTGTATACTAATAAACTGTCATTGAACATTCGCTGTTCAGTAAATTATTTACCGATTTTCAGTAAAACCATATCAAATAAAATCTGTATCCACATTAATCCGGACACCTTCAAATCATTGTTACTTTTGAAATATTGCACGTAGGAATGAAAAATTTAACTGTGGTATAGCTGAGAGTCTATGATGAAAAAGACTATGATTGATGTTTACATTTCATGTTTAGTATTCAAGATGGCGACGAAAGAAAAACAAGTGCGCGAGCGAATTTTGTACAAGCGTACGGCAAATCCTGACTTGTCAATACGGAACCTTGCAAAAACGTTGGATTTGCCTAAATCCACTGTTCACGATGTGCTCAAATCATTTTCGGAACGTTTGACGGTGGAGAGGAAACAGAGAAGTGACAAAAACATTGGACGCGCTGATCCTGTCAAGGACCGAAAGGTGAAAAGGATATTAACGAAAAACCCAAATCTCTCCATTCGAACGGTAGTTCGTCAAATAGGGATGTCGCCTGGTTTTGTCAAAAAATCAAAACAACATTTGGGACTTAAGTCGTATAAAGTAAAAACAGTTACAAATCGCAACGACAAACAGAACATGGCAGCAAAATCACGGGCTCGACGTTTGTACTGCGAATATTTGACGAAGTTTTCATGCGTTGCTATGGACAATGAAACTGATGTCCTGGAGGATTTCAAGCAGCTTCCTTTTCTTGCTTTTCTTTAAAACAGCAGTTTCCGTTTGCATTTTTCCTGCATACTCGGAAGAGAAAGATGAAATAACCGAAACAACTGTAGAATTCAGCAGCGTTTCCAACTTTTTTTTTTGTAAATGTTACCAAACTTTGGTATTGATTGAAGATGTGTTCAGTAGTTTTTGGAGGCTAACGACGCTTCTATTTTCACAATTTTTTTTCCGAACATTGTATTGTTTACTGTTAATTGCTTACTGAGTTGTTCAGTAATTGCTGACAGTTGACAGTTCATCAGTAGTTTGACGATCGTTCAGTGAAAATACTTTTACTGAACTGCTTACTGAACACTCAACTGTTTGAAAGTCAGTAAAACATTTACTGACTTCAGTATAAAAAAAATCGTTTTACCATCGTTTTGAAACTTATTTTTCCAAGATATCAGTAACAGAATAAATTTACGGAAATACGATGAGCTTATTTGCCGCAAAAAGCTTCCGAACTCAACAAAGCGGAATGCCGAATCAAGGTTCTAGGTTGACGGTTCGCTTCAAATAGTTAAAATAAACTTTTGAAATAATTTCTTCATGCTAGTTTATTCTATTTTATTTCTTCTGAGATTTAAATTCACATACAATTGCTCCATAGATTGCTGATTGGTATGGCTGGTGCAATATTGTTGTTTTAAAGTACGACTACGTTTCTCTTTTCTATAGCGGATGTTATTTCACAATTTTGAAATATGACAGGTTTTCTACATATCATAACACTTATACCGACCTATTTTCGAACTCATATAAATCTGAATATGAACAGGTTGAAAATTTGATTTTCCCTTCTAGGGTCTTCAAAAAACGGGTAACTTATATTTAAAAATTGTCTTCTTCTTTTTATTCCATTAAGTTTAGTTCGATGTTTAATACTGCAGTAGCTTAGGAGAAAGAGAGAGAGAGAGAAAGACAGATTTTGACCCTCGAGTTCATCAAACACCGGCTCCTCGACGAGTAGGTAAAGGGCAAGGGATCAAGTGTGGATGTTGCTTCCTCTAAATGTGACTTACCTGTTTTTTTCGGAAAACCTAAAGAAAATGCGGAGAAAACTGTGTGTGTCGTCGCCGGCATGATGGCAAGCTACAGTGACTACAAATGAGAAGAAAAATTAGTATTTAATTTCAACTACCTTTGCTTATCTTGACAGATACGCGTATTTTGTCTAAGATATGCAGACTTCTTCAGTGTTCCGTACTAACAACTCGACTATTAGTACGAGACATTGAAGAAGTCTGCACATCTTAGACAAAATACGGGTTACAGGTATTCAACTAAACAGCTCAAACTCTCTAAGATTCAAGCTACAGTGGTTCGCCAATTCGGGTGCCACGGACCACATGGCTAATGACCGACGACTTTTTGAAAAGTTGGTGCCTTTGAAGAAACCGGTCGAAATAGCAGTTCTCAGATGCCGTGAGCTGTGGCATCAGCGCTACGTCCATCTAAGTGAGAAGAACTTGGATTATATTATGACCAAGAACATGAGAGAGGGTTGGAAAAGTGCACGAGTGGGGATGAAACCGAATCGATCTGTGAATCTTGTGTCGATGTGGAGCAAACAAGAAAGACCTTCGATGCCGAATTCGATAAGTACTATGGACAGAAGATAGGGATACTATTCCATACACACCCGAACGGTGTGTCATAACAGATGAACCGCACCCTAGAAAAAAAAGAAGGTGGAAACTACAGCATATCTTGCGAACAGGAGCCCCGCAAGTGTAATCATCGAAGTTAAGACACCCTTTCAACATTGGGAGGATGGACAATCTATGGTTCGGTGATGGGGGTCCGAGAAAGCCCTGCGTACTGCCACATACTCAAAGTTGGTTTATTCAACCTCCTCTCCTAGGCTAAATTCCCGCACCTTGGACTTAACGCTACCCAGCCAATCCTGCGCAACACCCTCGCCATCTTTCTTACACATTTTCGACTTTCTTCAAATCCTAGTCGTTTTTAAAGACCTTCTCTCTTTTCAGGAGTCAGCCCTTCATAATCGCCCAGAATTTTTCTATTGGGCGAAGTTCTGACGTGTATGGCGGATTTGCCTCCTCTTGCAAAAAAAAATATCGTTGGCTTCGTACCACTCTAGCGCACAATGTCAGATCTCGCCAAAACAGAGTGTCACCTTTGCGGGACCGGAGGAAGGGCAGCAGGCACTTTTGGAGGTATTCTTCTTTGCATATTTTGCTGTTGATGGTTCCGGCCGTTATGCACAGCTTACTGAAAATTTTTCGGCCTATTTCTTCCGGAACTTTTCCGGAACATGCGAGCGGGCCTAGCCGACGAACAACTCCAGGCTGGGAATCTGTTTGACGTTCGCTGTAATGTACATCTCGTTGTACATTACGATGCATTTCGTCTGCACCAACCACTCGCGGTACAACTTCCACGAAATAGTTTCTTTTTCAAAAAGCTGCTTCTCTAATTTGGCCACAAAATTCTTGGGACCTGCATCCTACATATTATGTTGGCCCAGAAATTCACGATTGGTCACAGCTGGGGAACGTACGGAGAGTTCGCGTTCATTGAGGTCGTGTTCGTTGGGTTCGTGTTCTTCAGAGCCACAGTGATGTTCAGCTGGGCCATGTCTTCCAATCCCAACAAACAACATCAATACTGAATAACGGTTCGTTCAAACCAATTTGGAGAAGTTGTTCAGACTTTTCTTCTAGAAAGCTGAATAACTTCTCCAAATTTGTTTGAACAAGCGGTTATTCGACACCGATGTTTGTGGGGATGGCAATTATGGTAGTGGGCCGTTACCAGGTCCGGAGCCAGAACATTACATCCAAATGCGATTACTACTGGTAGGCGTTTGGTTCTATCTATCTTCCCTTTCACAGCAAGTTCCAAGGATAGATACAGTGGTTTCATCACCCCTCTTTCAGTAATGGCCAGCTATAGTTGAGACATCTTCATGAACCTGGTGTGGGCTTCAGCTGTTAGCTTCTGGGATAGGACGTGAAATATTCGGTCCCCTGCCATAGTTAGATATGTCTCATCAACCATGCCGAGAAAATCTCCTTGACCTTCGTATTCTGCTGCTGCATGTGGGTGCTGATCAGCTCTACCGAGACAACCGGCTTAGATCTGCGCTCCCACGTTACGATGTTTATGGAATGGAGATACTTTTAGACAGTTGCGCCGACATCTTAACACCAGGTATGGAATGGAAGGATTTCGTCATCTTTCCCTTCTGCTGAACTTTCCATTCGCGCAGGACTTTCTGACGGCTGGAACCAGGCATCATTTTGCCCAGCAAGGGGATGATTTTGTAGATGCTGAATCCGCTTTATGCCCCACGGTGACAACATATATAGCTGTCACAGTTTGACTGTAAACAAAAAGACTACTTAGATTGACGTCGGGACAGGTGGGGGTTTTCTTATGCAGATGTTATTCTAGGACAGGACCTGCCAGCTGTTAATGCAAAACCAAGACCATTTAGCTGTCAAAAAAGACCGTTTTTTATTGGTCGCTGTGACAACCGCCTCTACCGCCTCCGTTGAGTTACGTTACCAGCAGTCAGTTTGTTGTTGGTTTGGCGGTGTTGCTAGTCACTGCTTTTTCACTTTTTTCATTTGTGACAACTGAACAAATGCGGAAATAAAATGATACTTTCTGGAAAAATAAAGATCAGAAAAAAGCTTACGAAGATTTAAAAGTAACGCGTATTATTTATTTGAATTTTTAATATCATCCTTTTCCGAACCTCTCCATTTAAAATATTGACAATTGTTAGACGTTTACTTTATTGAATATTACCAAGTATTAAAAGAATATCGACGAATTTCGATTATATTTTTAATTACATTATTTTCAATGGGATTACTGTGTAAACATATCTGGCAACACTGGAGCGACCCCCGTATCATAGCAATCATAAATTTGAGATGGCAGGTCCTGTCCTAGTTGTTATTCGGTGTCACTAAATGTTCGGCTTCCTGGGGTTTGCTAATGCTCCAGTAAATTGGTTCTCCGAAATGGCTTTGACCTTCGCCTTTAAATATGTCTAGTCATCGAAGAGGGAGCAGTAAGATTTCGTCAAAATTTAGAAATACAAATTCCGTGCAGAGCTTTTGCTACCGTATTCTTCCGCAAACTAACCGAATCGGCAGAATGTGGCAGCAAAATCACGTGCACGCAAGCTTTATGCGCAAATGCTGACGAAAAAACCCTGTTGCGTAATGGATGATGACACCTAAAAGCCTTGTATACAGCTATAAAGTAAAGACCTGACGTATTTTTTGCCATTTCTACCGAAGTAATATTGACAACTGCTCCAGTATGAGTAAAATGTCAGCTTTCCTCGCGGAAGAATCGAACGGAATATTATTCCTCAAGCAAAAGTGACAACCCCATTTAGATTACATGGTTAGGCTAGTATGCAGCTCAAAAGTAATGTGCATTAGGATAGGACAAGAAATGGTAAAGTAATGCTTTTACTTACCTTGTATGCAGCTGAAAAGGAAGGAAAACTTCGTAACGTTTGTAACGCCTGCTCATGTAATCTAAATGGGGCTGTCACTTTTACATGCGGAATAATATTCCGTTCGATTATTTCGCAAGGAAAACTGACAATCCACCCTTATTTGAGCAGTTGTCAAAATAACTTCGGTAGAAATGGCGAAAATTACTTCAGGTCTTTACTTGTCAGCTGCATACTAGGCTTTAGCTGCATGAAAGGTAAGTAATTTCGACACTAAAAGCATTTATTGACCATTACACGCTGAACAATGCATAAGGTCCTAAGTAACATTGGGAGACTCGCTTCGTCGACTTTCTTTTTGCGTTCCTATAGCTATTTAAAAACATATTCAAGTATTTTCAACACACAGTACGGTAATATAAAGCGTAATAAGGGATCCAATAGGTCAAAAACATAAGCAAATTGTTTAATAGACAAACTATTAACGAAAGAGAAAGTCGACTAAGAGAATCTCTCAATGTAACTTAGGACCTTATTCATTGTTCAGCTTGATTACTTGGCCTATCCCAATGCACATTACTAACCTTTGAGGCGGATTTCCAGCAGATTCCAGGTCTTCAGTGTAGTAAATAAGACAATAACAGAGCTTGTACATAAGCAAGCTGTCAATTCTTCACTGAACTCTGTTCTGTATGACAGCTGGTTGGTAAAATAGTTCATGCAAAAGCTTCAGAATAAATCAAGCAAAACAATGCATTCTTTGGTTAATAGCTTGTCAATTAAACCATTTGCTGACGATTTCGACGTATTGGATTCGTAATCACACTTCTTACTACCGTACTGTAAGTTCAAAATAGTTGAACATGTTCTTACATAGCCGTAAGGCCGAGTTGGAGCGCAGCGAGTGCGGCAGTTTTGACAAAATATGGATTACCTGTCAAAACTGCCGCACCGCCGCTCCTATTGTAGCTCGCTAACGCAAAGAGAAAGTCGACAAAGAGAGTCTCTCAATGTACTTAGGACCTAATGCATTGTTTTGCTTGAAAATATGGTATGACGCACGGTAAATGTATACTACGAAATTTAATGACAAAAAGAAAGCATGAAAATAGTGAATCAAACAAATACGTTGGAACGCAATTAACAAAACGCAAAACTTTACCCTTTGTTTCACCGGAAGTACCGAGAGCTTTAGAAAAGAAGATCTGGCAGCGGAAAAGTCATTCAGTTATCTATCTTTGCAGAGAACAGTCACGTATTATTAAGTCTTGAAATGTTGGAATACGACATTTAGTTCTATGCTGCAAGAGACAAGCTCGATGTCCCAGAGCACCAACGGAAGCAAAACTTCTCAAAATTCGAAAAAAAATCATGGTTTGTCAAGCGATTAGTACGTGCGGGATGATTGGCCATATGTACGTAAAGAAATGTCTACAAACACGTCCTCTTCCGTTACAGAGATCGCAAAAGAGCCCACCAATTTGTTGGCCTGAGTTGGCGTCATGTCACTACTCAAAATAGGTGCTGGAATGGTATAAGAAAAATAAGGTCAACATCGTACCCAAGGACCTTAATCCTCCAAATACTCCAGGGTTGAAACCAAACAAAAAGTTTTGGGTTATTGTGAAGCAGAAATTACGCAAACACCCTAAGACAGTCAAAACAGATCAAGAATTAAAAAAAGCATGGGAAAATGTACAAAAACTTGTTAGTTCTAATGCTGTACAAAATCTCAAGGAGGGTCTTAAGAGAATCGTAAGGGCATTTTAATTTGTTGCGCAAGCTAAAAAAGAGAACTTGGCAGAACTTAGCAAAGATGAATTATTTGATACTCTAAAAATTGTGTAAGACGGATTTTGGTTAAAAGAATTTTTTTAGCAAATCGCTTTGTGTGTTTCAATTTTAACGAGGACAACCTTTCCTTCCTTAATCCTTAACATTGCGGACGATTTTTCACCTCTAAAACTTTGCTGACGATCAATATAAAGACAATTTTTTGTACCGTCTTATGACGCGAGAAACTTCAGATTGTATGCCAACTCTCAACTTTGTTTCCAATGCCACAATGTGGAACATTCTTATTTTCGAAATACGTTTGCAGTGTTTTCCAGCGAATAAGTTCTTTCGACACCGTTTTTGTTGCTTTTGTTCAACTGCTGATGAACCTCACACAATGAGCTATTTTCACACAAAGTCTCCATGAATTAAACAAATGGTTGAAAGAAATTACAGCAATTTACGTGTAACTCCATTCTATCGTGGACACCCTTTACTGTCTCAGTTTAACACAACTATTAAGGTGAAAGTTATTCGAATACACAGAAAGTCGATATTATGATTGTGCAGCTTAGCACCACGACGAATGACAAAGTGTAACCCAGAATAAATGTTCCAGGTGAAAATTACGACAGCAAACAATATTTTTATTTGACACTCGATAACAACTCATTTCCATCTCAAATGAACCGACACCACGTTAGTTTTGATTCACATTCAAGCCAGCTTGATACCACCCTCTCCCACCGAAAAATGCTTCGAACGACACTCTGCAAATCTATAAAATTTCTGCTAATCCACGTTTTCCTCTTAACCGAACAGGTTCAGCCGTACGCATATCCATGGTTAATATTTCCCCCAACGGCACCCACCCGGCACCAGCTGATTGCTGGAATCGGTGTTCCACTGGGAACACCCGAGTCCGTCATTATGGGATGGGTACTGAAGGCACAATACTTCCTACCGACCAACACGGACGAGCTGAAGCCTAACAATTGGGATGGTTGGAACAACAGCCGTCGATCGATTGAGAAGCGGGAAATTGTTACGCCAAGAGAGGTCAAAGTTGACACGGAACCCTTATCAGATGACGATAGCAAGTTTGAGGATGCAGACGACGACTATTGGACGACGATGGATGAGGATGTGAACAAAAAGTCTCCGTCGCTTGACGTAGATCCCCTGATAAACGAAGGATACAATCCGGAACGATCGCGCTGGACGACGTACAAAGCCTTGGAGCAAATCGGGGCCATTTATGGTTCTGGAGGTCGGGAATGTGTTTTGCGAAGTATCTGTGAGGCAGCAAGTGCCGAGTTTACCCACACCGGTGGAGTATTTGCTGAATTATTGCATATTATCTTCTCGTAAGTGTCATGTTCGTTTCAGTTAAAATAGATCTCTGAACTTTAATTCATAATTTTGAAGGCCATCAACTACAACGGAGCCAATCTCGGATCATAGTGACAACGAATATTACCGAGCGGAACAACTAGGCAGGGAAGGCGCCCCGTGCCATATAGTATTTCACGAATGCCAAAATACGATCCTGGATGTGTTCACCGGTGTGCATGATCCAACGGCGGACGTTTTCAGCTTGGCTCATCAGAAGCATACGAGGCCGTTTATGAACCAATAAAGCCGATTGACGAAAAATAAATCTAGTTGTATTAATTACTGGCAGCCAATCGGAGCTCTCTTGTTAACTGGTAGTGTGCCAAGTGATTTTTCCATTCAATATTGAACATCCACGCAGGTTGATTATTTCAGAAACTTCGGAAAACGTGGCTGTCCCAACAAGTATTTTAACATAGTGCCTTAGACCAACTGCACCAATACGGTAATATCATAGACTAACTCTAAGACCAGTAGGTCTCGAACAAATAGATTTTTTTTTTTGGCTCAGTCAGTACTATCACATCGGTCCCAAGCTCGGTCTCAAGCTGAATAATAAGCCCCTAATAGATCATTGCACGAAGTCGTCATCAATGCAGTTTTGACAGTTCAGGGAGCTTGTTTACGTGGACTTAGAATATTTTCGGTAAGATCGGTTTGAGGTTTTGTGTTCACAATTTGTTGCGATTGAATTAAACTTGCCGGAAAACAGACACCAGTGCTTATTTTTATATCATTTCCTGAATCTAATCGTACAGAATCCGAAAAAAGCCAATGAATTTTTTTGTTTGAGCGGTCCAAATTCTAACACCTTGTAAACAAGCTCCCTGATCTGTCAAAAAAGTGAGGTTAATAGATTCGGTGCAATGATCTATAATGAACTCACACGAACACACTCTCAAATATTCTGTCAAAAATAACACAGCAAATCAAAACAAAGACGCAAATATGTATAACAAGATGCTGGCTTCAAAGATAACTTCGGACCAAGGCGTTCTACAACAGTGAATCAATTTCAAATAGCTAGTTGCATAATGATTGTTTGTTGTACCAACAATCAATATGCAACTAGCGATTTGAAGTTGGTTCACTGTTGTAGAACCCCTCGGTTCGAAGTACACCTTGCAGTCTGCACCTTGCGATAATTCTTGCGCTTTTCTGTACCCTTCTAGTATCTTTGTTGTTGTTTTGATTCGCTATGTTATTTTGACACAATACTTGAGGGTGTGTTGGTGAGAGTTACGTTATTAGGGGCAAATCATTAAGCTTGGGACCGAGTTTGGGACCGGTGTGCTAGTACTTCCTAAGTCAAGAAATATGTTCGTTTTCTTCACGACTGGTTGTACAGCTTTTTTATCGATTTGGCGAATACATCTTTTGATTCTATGAATCAGTTGTGCACAGTCACAGTCACAGTTGTTTTTGTTCACCGGCAAATATCCAAAGATATCCAAAGATGTGGTTTTTTGGTACACACGGGGTGTTTTCGCTTTCCAACGGTTGATGTCTGTTGCTCTGTGTATTCTGGAGCTCTTGATTTCTTGTGGCAGACTATTCCTATCTTCTTCGACGTCTTGCAGCTGTTAGGTTGCGTGGTCTTGAACTTTTTTGCCTCATCGGATTGACAAATCGAATTCTTCCCAAGAAACACCAAATACATCTTCTTGGTCTGTAATCTAGAAATGTTGTTGTATAGAAGTATTATGAATGAAATAATGAACATCTTTAGTCATAAAAAACTTGAGAGGAAGTTGCCCCAAAACATTTGCATTTTGTACGTTACTCATGTTTATTTCTAGTATACTTGACGTTATTTTTCACTCGATTGTGACCACAATAGCGCAATAACTGGATGTTTTTATAATATCTTTTAGGTAACATAAGAAATTCTAAAGATGTACTGCATAATATAATTTTGAATGATGTCTAGCTAGCATTTCATTAACAAATAGGTTATAATCAAGCTGTTAAAAAGTAAAAATAACTGAAGAAATGCAAGAAAACCACAAATCACTTCAATAAGTGTCAAACCAACAGATGTAATCGCATATTGAATTTGAGTGTAAGATTTCTACATGAGTTTGAAAGTAAGATTTTTTACGAGTATGATGTGTTTGTTTATGAATTCTCATTATAATATTTTCATGTCCTTAATGAACCCAGTCCATGTCACATATATATTTTTAACAACCAATCGGTAACAAGACAAATCACATGAAAAAAAACATATTTACTGCAATACTGTATGCAATAAGAATCAGCAGCTTATTAAGTGTGACAGTCCACAAGACACGTCTACAGCCACGTCAGTCCACAAGTTCTAGAGCCTATGAAATTTTATTGCGAATTAGCTCTTTTGGGATGAACATGAGCATTTTATTGTTGAGCATGCTGCTTTCAAGATGTATTTTGAGAGAAGACTTCTAGGATTTTTTTTTCAATAGAGCGAAGCTAACAATGAGAGGTTTTCTCCTCTCTCGCTCTCTTACATTTATTACAGCGTCATTATAAAACTTTTGAGAGATTCTTTAGTACAGCTAGAAACACAACAGTGCTGGCTTCTATACTCTACAAATAGTAGAATAAATAACGTAAAGCTTAATGGAATATGAATGAAAGAGAAAGTTATCAAATAGAGTCTCTCAATTGCACTTCTCTTCGAATCAATTGCTTCTCGCCTATGTCTTCCGAAAAACTCGGTTATTTTTGCTGACTCGATAAGACCTGAACAATCGTAAGCCATTTTAAAATTCTCCATACTGTGTTTTTTCTGTCAGGTGAAAAAGGGGAAAAAATACCGAGAGACCATAACAGGAGAATGCACGTTTAGTAATGTTTGAGGATTGATTGCATCAATAAACAATGTAACTGACAAAATTGTTTTTTTTTTTTTATTTTGAAATTCGAAGCTATATCAACCAAAATTCCAGCTCTGCCATTAAGAACCTAATTCCGTAGCTGCAACAAAAAAGTCGGCTTGTTTGACAGCGTTCGGTAATATTTGAGCAAACCGATGTTGGGGTACTGCTGATTAGATTTATTTTTGTCAACCGAGTTTTTCGGTAAATTTGACAGCTTGCTAGAAGGTAAAAATTTAACGAGAACTCGGTTGTTCCAGTTTGAACCGAACAGACTGCCGAGCGTTCAGCAGATAAATACTCGGTTGAAATTCCACCGAGTTCGGTTTTATTTTCTAAGTGTGTACACAGAGAACAGGCATCCCACCGTGTGTAATTTTTCTGTAACTGCCATTTTAAAAATACAGCTCGTTTCCGTTAGTTTTGGTGAATCGAATGTTGATGGCGCCACTTGCCTGTCTCGAGATTTGATAGTCTATAAATTTTAGTTTGGTGAAATCTAGACTAGGCGGCGCTGTTTTCCCAACGGTTTGCTTTCAAAAATCTACTCAGTAAATTGGAAAAAAAAATGTTCGAGCCTAGATGTCTGTTCTCTGTGGTGTGTATGTTAATAAATTTTTAACGAGAAACAAAAACTTGTTTTTTTTTATGTTTTAAAAATACTTTTTATCGACACCCAGGTTACCAATAAGCAGTTCCAAAGCGTCTTTACGGCAACCTAACAAGCAGTTTAGTCACCTTAAATGCAACAAAAATGCCGTTTTTGGCCCAATATACGGCTGCTTTAGGGAAGGTCCATTACTACGTCACGCAGTAGCGGTGGATGGAGGTGAAAACTGACGATCCATACAAAAATTTTGAATGCCATACAAAAACGTGACAAGGGGGTTATAAAGGCATTTTGTGTGACGTAATTAATGGACATTCCCTTACTGCAATGCTATGATAATGCTTCACTAATGCTATTTTGCATTCTAATAGCTTATTATGCTAACATCTAAATAGCTTGAACAAGTTAACAACAATAGCATTCAAGATGCTGATATAATGCTAATATAATGCGCTAATGCTTATGCTTATCTGGACAATGCAGATTTGCATGGTGATTTTAGATGATTCTCAACCGTATATGCTTGAATGCTTATTCTGTTGACCTTGGGCAAGATGCATAGACTCTTGTAGGATAATACGAAAGTTGCGCCATTATGATTTGCCTTGGTATGAAATTCTGCTATGCGTTCTAAGCATTAATCATCTTTAGAATAAGGACGATTATTATTTATACGATTTAGCCAATTGACAATCATTCTTGGTCTTGAGCAATGCATCAAGAGAATTTACAAACAAATATTATTTTCAAATTCAGTCTATGTTTACATTTGTAGGTTTGACATTTTGCATGTAATTTTCATGTATTTCTGCAATTATGTGTACTTTGGAATAACTTTATTATAACTTATTTGTTATTGTGATGCATTCAACAACCAAGATAAAACATCATGTTAATAACATGGTATTCAACGCATCTTCAAAACATATTATGAATGCTAAAATTGTATTTGAAACCTCTTGTGTAACTTAATGTTAAAAATATATCGTTTTATTGCGCAATTTCGATCATATACGTGTCAAAAATTAAGTTATGTTTACTCGAAAAATACATACGACCATGTATGCTTGGGATCGAGCCAAGGTGAATTTAATATCTCAGGTGGTCTGTTTTCTTCAGTTGGTAAGGAAGACGGGTGGAGTAGCGGGGTATCAAATGAGATTTAACAGTGTAGCGAAAGAGTAAGGAATACTCAATAGTGTATTACGCACATAATGACAGTTGTTGTTAGCAATTTTTCCTAGGAGGGAAGAGTTATATATTAATGTGAACGTTTTGTTTACATACATTAGCACGTGCACTTTTCCCCCGAAATATTGGTAATCAAATCTTGCAGCCTGACGCTTCATATCCTATGGCATAGAGCATAGGCCTGGCAGTGTGAAACTAATCATTTCGTTTACTCGTTTGGTGTAAAATGGAACTGTGAGTTTTGAAATCACAGGCACTGTTGCATAGGTATAAAGGAGACAGCTTCAGTATGCATGACCAGTATTTTACTTGATATGGATCGTATTAGTATGCGTTTAAACATAACTGGAATTCTCATATACAATATTGATACCACCTGAGATATTTAGCTCACCTTGGACCGCCCGGATAAAAAATAACCATACAATTACAATACAATAATACAAAATAACATTAAAATCTATTTCTGACCATAAATCTTATTGTTAATGAATCAGATATATCTAGGGTTTTTTTTTTCATTAGGGCGAATCTAACAATGAGAGACTCTCTTTGATTACTTTCTCTTTGATTCATATTCCAATCACCTTTAAGTTTTTCATTCTACTATTTGTAGAGTTCGCTAGCCAGCACTGTTGTTTTTTCGATCTGTACTAAAAAATCCCTCGAAAGCTTTATAGTGGCGCTTTAATGAATGAAAAAGAGTGAGCCCGAAGAGCATCTCTCAATGTTAGATTCGCCCTAATGAAAAAAAAACCCGAGATATATAAAATGCATATTGTCATTACAATAGATCTACAATTCACTCCATATGCTAGGATTTTCAACAATTGTGAAACAATACAATTAATAGTAATTGACTCACATAATCTCTCTTTTCTTTGTGCGCACGTTTGTGGTTTCGAATGAGAGAGTTAAAATCAATCTCATTTTTTTTTAGTTATACCCCGTTAGATCTCGATGAAGGTCAAAATGCCTACTACGTCTGTGATCTAACTAATCATGTCTATTGGTTTGTAATTGAACTCTGGCAATCCGTTTACAAAATTGTTAGGTTTGCCGATGGTAGAGAAATTTTTAAGGTCTGACATGCTGTTGCTTGGCCGTTGGTTGTTAACTCGCACAAACACGTTGGTTTCGGGATATTTATAGTGGATGATGTTAGTATAGAAATAACCTCTTCAACATTGGCTGATAAAAGAAATTGTAAATCAAATAAGGAAAGGGTAGGAATATAATGACATGATTTTTGGTTTATTGAAAGCCTCTGCACTTCCACAAGAAATCACTGGGATGTTGGATAATAGGATTCGGTAGCATTAGGGTTCGTTTTGGTAAACGATAAGATAAATTTACGCGACGTCAAGTTAAATGTGAGCCGATTTAAACCAACAGTAAGGATGCTATTGGGGCCATTCAAAAAGTGTGATGGTGGCTTTTCATTGGAGAAACAGGTAATTATTAATAATGCTGGAAATCCGATTGGGCGTGGATATGGAAAGAGTTCAATTCTATTAAAAACGCCATTTTATTGATGAACACTTAAGCATATGTAACAACGGAAACTAGGTCAAATATGCCAATCGGACAGTACTTTTGATATCGTGCACAGAGTTCCATAGAACCATCCATTTCTGCCTGGTAGTACAAACGGGGAATGTCCTCGTCCTCGGATGTGGAAGGTCTGAAAAAAAAAAGTTGTATCAATAAATTGACAAACATGCCATGCTGTTTTGCCAATACGTGAAAATAATATGCGCAATGTCTCCAAGCACTCCGTTGTGCCGATGCAATGGGGGATCAACACTTTCGCAAATTGCCTTAAGAATACAGGCAGTTCCATTATGGCCATACCTATCAAACAGCTTGAATTATTATTTCCGCTTTAAAAAATACTACTAAAAACTCACATATCCATTCGTTCGGCCAGCAGCTCATACACAAACCTTCGGCTTAATTTGCTCCCTTCTGCGACGTTACGCTTCCGACGCACTGCGTCGACGATGTTGTTCCGTTTGAACAGATCGTACCATAACCAAAATTGCGACGCATTAGTCGGTAGGCCATAGTTCACTTCGAAATTGTGTGACAGAAAGATAGTCCTACCGGGAATTTCCAGCGGAATTGCAATCGCTATTAATAACTGCAATTAATGGTAGGGCTTGACCGGATCCTCAAATGTATATGATGAGTGGCAACTTACTCCATTGGATGCTCCCGTGGGAAAATGCACTGCTGAACGGAGCGACCGGTTAAGCATTTCCGGATTCGTTATGCTGATTAGAAATGTGATCACTAGCAAGAGGATGCTTTTCAACATGATTTGCACACTTGAGACCCGCTTGTGATGATGTCCAGACCTTTTGTTCAACACGTCCCAACCAAGTTGAAAGAGTGCAATGCGTTGCAACCTGCTTTGTGTGCGCGAAAGGTGCGAAATTCTGCACTGCCAACGTTCTGACTAATTCCCCTATCAGGGCTGCAAATTCCTGATGCTCAATTTGAACGAATTAGAATCTTCAAGATGCGTTAAGAACAGTTAGACCTATTTACTTAGTTAGCCTAGTTAGCATAAGCATAACCTGGAGACGAACAGGTTGTGCTCTAGAATGCTTTTTTCGTGCAGTGCCATTCGACTAACCAGCCCATTAACATGGAATTCTTCCAAGTCGTTCTTATAACAGCTTCTATTTTCCCTTGCTTACTATCAGTAGCCAATTCCGAGCCCCCCGGTTCTCGAGCCAAACGTGCTCTGATATTCCCGCGAGGCAATCCAACCCGTCATCAGTTGGTAGCCGGCTTGGGCATTCCGGTGGACGTCGTTCTGGAGTCCGTTACGGTGGGTTACGTCTTCAAGGCGGTTTACTTTCTGCCCTGGAACGCATCACACTGGATTCCGCAGTTCCTGAGGCGTGACGAAGATCTACTCTTTCCGCCACAACAGTTGCAGCAGCGAAGGAACTTTGTGGAAGTAGAACCCTCATCGCAGGAGAACCTGGTTGGGGATGAGACGGAAAATGAAGACTGGGCCGGGAGATCCCGATGGCAGGTTTACCGCATGCTGGAAGCTATGGCCGATCGGTAAGTTTGTTGTAGATTAGTTGAAACAGTACCAAGGAACCATATATCATACAGGAGGTGGACGGTACTTATCCTAAACTGGTTTAGGTTTCATGATTTAGGCCTGAGAGTCACTTGTAAACAATGACTTTGAACGTAATTTGTAATTTGTTGATTTCTTGAAACGATAACTTGTTAGTATACACTAACGTTTGCATTAAAAAAAATGACTTTTTTCGGGTGGTTATAAAAAAAAGTTAAGGCAGATAATTGCTTTTGATAAATTTCCCATGGAAGGTAATTATTTAAGCTTACTTGCAAAAAAATCTACACCCTTGCGAGCGGCCTTCCGGCAGTTAACCGGAACATTCGCCATGGCGGACGAAACCATACGTGTAGACATGTTTATGAGTTCTTTCTTCGTTTTATTTATCAATTCCTCCTCAGTTTTCACGACAAAGTTGTTAGACTAGATCTTACGCTTCAGGTTGGCCCAGAAATTCTCGATGGAACGCAGCTGGAGGACGTTGGGCGGGTTCGCCGACTTGGGTACCACATCGTTATTCAGCCGCTCCATCTCCTCCAACGATCGCTTCGAGTAGTGGGCCGACGCCTGATTCGGCCAGAACACCGGGTTTTCGCCCTTATGGTATTTATTGATGAACGACGCAACTTTCGGCAGGACGCGACTTCCGCTTCCTGACATGTATGTTCATGTTCACCAGGTACTTTTTCACTGTTTGGCCGGTTGAAACGACCTCCCGGCCAAGCGCACGCAGCGATGTAGCCACTTTTCCCTCGGTCTTCCTCTTCAGCATCCTTTGGAGCTTCTTGTCGCTCAGGGTCATCGGCCGTCCGGAACCGGGCTTTCTCTCGATGCTCTGATTGTTGTCTAATAGTGCCAAGATGTTGTAGATGTTGTAGAACGAGCGTATCCGGCGTCCACAAAGTGTCGCACGATGTCCGTTTTCGACGCGGCGGGGTGCCGTTCTTTGAACGCGCACTCTTCTGTATGGAGTTGCTTCACTGTTTTTGCCATCACGGTTAGAGTTCGACTGATAGAACTGTCAAATTTTGTCTGCTGACTCATGGGTTACTATGATTGATGCTGCATGGGTAGTTTCGTCAGTGCAAGTGATGGTAAACCAATGAAAAATCAGCAATTTTTGTCCATTTTTTTTTTAATTGCAAACGTTAGTTGAGCTTAAATTAGGCTTTTCATAGCGGTTTTGAATGATGATAGTGTGGAATTTTGCTTCATATCCAGCGGCAGACCGCTCCAGCAGGAGGCTCCGAACACCAACAGGCTTTTGCAACTTGACGATGTGTGCCTTGGGATGATGAAGCAACGAGTGCGTTCTTGCTGTCCATGTAGTAGATGTTCCGAGATGCAGTCTGGTTGGTTCCCGCAGTAGGCTTGTCTCATTAACGTACAGATCCGTAGGTGATAGTTCGAGGGCAGATCGTGTCCCAGAATCGAATTGCGGACAGCTACCGTAGAGTCACGATGCCGGAGGTTGAAGACAAATCGTACAGCAGATTTGTAACACCGATGCAACTTCTCCTTGAGACTGCGGCAAGACCAGGGTAGTACACAACATCGCCATACGTAAAAATGGGTACTACCTAACGGCGAGTCACGGTTAATCAGCGGAAAGTCTGCGTGGAATCGGATGTGAAAAGTGAATAACACGCTCGATTACAAGAATAAAAATGAACACTTGTGAATTTTCATTAAAAACCAAACTACAAAGTTAAGAACGTGTAGAAACACACTTGCGTCGTTCGCGGTTCGATCGGAGAGATGGCTGCTGCATGATGTGCATGCATTCTTCTCCTGGAATACTGAACTTGCGTCCAAGGATCGCAGTGCTGGCTGCGATGTTTGGTCGAGCGTTGGCGGTAAGATGCAATAATCCGCCAACAAGCCTTCGGTACTTCATCGGATCTTCGAAGGCTGCGCTTGAATCGCAGTTTTTCAGGTACCCAGGCTCCATGGGTGACTTCGCCATCTTGGACTGCTCCATTTGATGCTTCACGATTAGCTTCTTGATGTACTTCTGCAATCAAATCCGGTAGACTCCGTCACTTCGCTGAACCTCCATTCCGAGAAAGTGTCGAACCTCACCAAGCCATAAGAGTTCGAACTCTTTCTACAGAGAATCGAATAGTCGTTTGACTTCTCTTTCATCTGCTGATCCAATCAACATATCGTCGACGTACACAAGTAGGTACACTCGAATTGTGCCTACAATCTTCACATATATACATCAGCACCTGAGGGTTTGAAACCACGCATGGATAAGGCTTCGTTGAGCCTACGATGCCAGCAACGTGCTGACTATCGCAAGCCGTAAATGTTTCGGTTGAGTCGGCAAACGTACTCCTCCTTTCCGGGTACTGCATACCCAGGGGGCTGACGCATCAAAATTTCCTCGACCAATAATCCGTAAAGATACGCAGTCTCCACGTCGAGGTGTCACACGGCCATGTTCTGCTTTGAAGCCATGGCGAAAAACGTTCGCATAGTGGCCTCACGTGTGAACACCTGGTCATAATCAACTCCATGCTGCGGCGTGAACCCTTGTGTGACAAGTCTGGCTTTGTATTTTACGAGTTCGTCTAGCTCGTTGCGTTTGATCTTGAAAACCCACTTTGAGCCCACTATTTTTTTGTTCTTGAGGTGGTGGAACAAGGTCCCATGTCTTGTTGCGTTAAAGAGATGCCAGCTCATCCTCCATCGCACTCCGCCATTCGGGCTTCTTGATGGCTTCTCAAAATCTTGCCGGTTCCTCCACCGCGCATTCCGCGATACCAACGGCGTAATCCAGCACAAAATCGTCGAATCTCTTAGGCACTGTTCCAAGGTTCTGCCGAGTTGATCGACGGGACGCAACAGGAACATCTCCATCTTCTTGATCTGCTTCGAAGTATTCTTCACTGTTGGCTGACTCCGTATCACTTTCATCCTTCTTCTGGAAACACAGCAGCTTGATCTCGTTCACGCTGGTCTCCTCCGGAACGCTGGAATCTGGAACCGATGCAGGCAACTCCACTGGGCTCGTTCCGTTGCCCAACTCGATGAACCTGGCGTCTCGGCTTACGGTTATCTTGTCTGTCCCATGATCTACGAAGCGGTAGCCCTTGTGCTCCATAGAATAGCCTACTAACTTAAGCTTTCGTGCCTTGATTACCATTTTTCCTCGCTTCGGCTCCGGAATGTGGACGAATGCCTTGCTGCCAAGCACTTTCAGGTGAGCTACTTCTGTCTTGCGGCCCCACCACAGCTCGTACGGTGTTTTAGGGATAGACCTCGATGGTACACGATTCTGCAAATAGGTTGCGGTAGGCGCACCTCACCTCAGAAGCGCTTCTCAAGGCCAGAGTCGAGTAGCATACAGGTGAACATTTCGGTGAGTGACCTGTTTTTACGCTCAGCCACGCCATTCTGCTGTGGAGAATAGGGGTTGGTGAATTGTGGCTTGATACCCTCCGCTCGGTAGAAGTTTCGCAGCTCCTTGTTGTCAAATTCTCCGCCACCGTCAGAGCGGACGAACTTCGCCTTCCGGCCATGCAGCGTTTCCACTCATCGAACATACTCATTGATGCTTTCTGCTGCTTCCCATTTGTTATTCACGAGGTACGTGACCGTGAATCGACTGAAGTCATCGATGATGTTCATGACACATAGGTTACCACTCGGGATGGCGGTCTTCATATGGCCACACAGGCCAGTATGCACGATGTCCAGGATACCAGTGGATTTCCACTCGGTAACAGTTGGAAAGGGTCGAGATGATTAAGGCCTAAATGTGAATGTTGTATGGAGGGGATCCATACAACATTCACATTTAAGCCTCAAACCACAATCGCTTACCTTCATACCTATTGCAAGGTCCTCCTTCACAAGACGCTCTGCCACAGCCCAATGGCGATGGCCCAAGCGTCGATGCCACTGGCGTTGGCAACCTGTCGCCACAACGAAGCCCTTCGGATCTACAATCCTGCACTCTTGCTCGTCGAAACAAACGTTGAATTTCTTCTGTGCCAGTTTGGCAACCGAAATCAAACTGGTCGACAGACCGGGCACAAACTTCACTTCACTAAAGTCAATCTTCACTACATTTTCTTCACCGTCGACACCATAAAGGACTCCACAGCCTTCACCCTGAATCTGCGTTCGCTTGCCGTCCGCCAAGGTGATCCACCCACCAGTGAACTTCTTCAGCGACGTAAAAAACGAACGGTCGTTCGTCATATGCGCGCTGGCACCGCTTTCGATGATCCAGCAAGGTTTTTCGTTCCCGACAGTAAACTCATCATCTCTGCTGCCACAGTGTGCCGCCTTAACACTTTCTTCATTTTTGTATTTTTGTCCAGAAGTGGCACACTCGCTTTTCACCTTTAGCATTATACGCGGACCGCATCGCTTTTTCGCTTTTCGAAAAACTACCACTACCATCTTCCCGTTCCATCCGTCGCTGGAACTCGTCCATCAACCTGGACTTGACGACATCCATAGAAATGTCATCATCTGAACGACTGTCAAGAGCCGTAACGAGATTGTCAAACGACGGGGGAAGGCTTCGCAAATTATTGTATCTTTGTCCAGCTCAGTACCGGCTGCATCAAGTCGTTCAAAAATTTCATCCACTTCCTGCAAATGCTGTTCTGGCATATTCATCGCGCACAATTTCTTCAACAGGGAAACACGAACCAAACGAGTAGTCTTCTGGTGGTATTTTGTCAGTGCATCAAACGCATGCTCGTCGGTCAGCTGTCTTCCATTTTTCACTCTTTTCCGCAGGAATTTCTTCGGCAATCATGTGCCACGATTTCTCCAGGCGGACTTTCCATGTCTGCCAGTTCATGCCATTCAATTTGACAATGGTAAATCGCGAATCAACCATTTCACCGACAAAACAGTTCACTTGCTCGCCCCGATAGAGCGTTTGTTTACATCCGCACACACTGGCAGTTCGTAATTGCGCACTTCTTCTTCTTCTTCACCTCTTCGTCACACTCGGAAGACAAAGCAAAATGGCTCTCCTTGACCATATGCTTTTCACTCCGATCCTGCTGGGCCCATAACCTGACGGTGAGTCACGGTTAATCAGCGGAAAGTCTGCGTGGAATCGGAAGTGAAAAGTAAATAACACTCGCGATTACAAGAATAAAAATGAACACTTGTGAATTTTTATTTAAAACCAAACTACAAAGTTAAGAACCTGTAGAAACACACTTGCGCCGTTCGCGGTTCGATCGGAGAGATGGCTGCTGCATGATGTTGACAGCTACATGCACTGCTCGAGGGATCGACATCTAGTAGGGCGCTTACATGGGTGTGGTGACCAAGGTATATGGATATTAAGGTGAGCATTGCATTTCTCCACACTACCACAGTCTGTACTAGCCTTTTCCTTGTTGGTAGTGACAGTACTGGAGCGAATCGGCTGAAAGTACGCAGTGTGTTGTATGTTTTCTTGTCTACATCGTTTACTTGGAGAGACCACGTTAGGCTGTTATCGAGCAGCAGTCCCAGATTTGATACTTTGGTGGACAAAGGTACTAGTTCACCACAGAAAGAAATAGGTGTTTGAGGAATTATAGTTCCTGTTCTAGTGAATACTATTGCCTGAGTTTCCTTTGGGATAGGGAAAAGCTTGTTGACCATAGCCCAGTTAGTTATTGCTTCGAGGTCCATGTTGATAGCTTGGATTAGCATATCATTGTCTGCCACAGGTCCGGAAATGGACACCTGTAAATCGTCGGCGTATAGATGCCCTTCAGAGACGATGGTAGAGCGCTTAGGCAAGATACCTGTGGAGTACCGTCAAAGATACTACGTTCAGCGACACGACGTCGGCCAAGCGAACCGACAGTTTCCGACGTGCCAGGAAAGATGAGACTAGGTTACAGGCATCTTGAGAGAAACGGAACTCATCGCCAAGTTTTGCTTCCAGGATCCAGTTGAACACAGTTGAACGCCAGGGAGAAATCAACAAGAACCACGACGGTGCCCCATGGATTGGTGTTTTGCGAGTAACGGATTGTCGAGATGTTCGGTGATTTAAGCCAGTAGGATCTTTTCCAGTGCCTTCGAGATGGACGCTGATCGGTCGATAATCTTTAGGTTCGATGGGATTCGAAACTTCAGGAATCGGTGTAATGATTGCTTTTTTCCAGTTGGACGGGAAGGTCTTCAAGTCGATGATCGCATTGAAAAGTTGAGAAAGTGCAGGTAGTATGAAGGGACAAAGAAGTTTGATGAAGGATATCGGGATATCATCAGATCCGTAAGTATTCATTTGAAGATCTTGCGCCAGACATCATCTTCGTTCGTATGTCAGAAGTCAAATCTTGGTCCACCATGATCTACCGCTGTCCGATGGGCAGGTTCTGTGGATGTCCTGGGTTGGTTCGTTTGTTTCAGCTGTCTATGACCTTCGCCGAAGATGACGTTTAGTTCATCAGCGTTTGTCCCTTCAGCAGCTGAGTCTTTCGTACTGTTGTGAATCCCTTTGCTTCGCAGGTTGCACCACAGCTTTTTCGCAAGCAGGTTGTGATCGAAGTGCAGTTCAGCATAGTGCTCCTTAACTGTGGAAATAGGGGACTTAGCCCTGCCTCACTTCCTGATGTAATCCAGCCACTGGTTGTCACTACGCACTGTTTGGATTGCGTGAATATAGGGTATACGCCAAATTCCTAATCTCTACCGCTCTTTTGATTTCTTCCGTTATACAGGGTGTTTGCTGGTCACGCACGACAACAGTACGTTCCGGTGCATGATGTTGAAGTAGGTGTTTGTGGTTACTTTTGTGGTTGCGTCATCCGCGGCGAAGAACTGTTGGAGGGCTTTTGCTTGAAAATCTGCTTGCAATCGTAGGGGGTCGATAGCTTGCCCATTTTTTTTCACACGAATGGTCTGGGAGGTTTATCTTTTAACCTTATGTTGGCTAGAAGGTAGATCACTTCGTGATCAGAAATGGTGTTGCCGGTTGATGTTTTTGATTTGATCACATTCTCGGGAGAATCTGTGATTAGCAGATCAACCGTTGTCGCGGAGTTTTCGGTTACTCGTGTGGGACCGTAAGGTTGAACGTTAAATTGATGCGGAACAGTGCAGTCAGGTTTGCTGTAGGATGTGATGATTCGACGTTGATGTTGAAGTCTCCTACGAAAAAAAGCCTGTCCAATCCATCCGTAGACTAGTAATTCGATAAGGACCTTCTCATACATTTAACTGAAGGAAGGATTGGAGCACACTGGATTGTAAAAGGTCACTATGCAGATGTTCAGCTGATTGATCTTGATTTGGACAGCAAGGAATTCGATCCTTTGTCCGATGGGAGTTGCCGCGTTGAAGCTTGATTTCACGATAGGTGTAGCCTTTATTCCTTTTCGAACAAAAAACTCTATTCCGCCACAAGTTCCAGAGCCCTCTGACATTAAGATGACCGATAGGAAGATTGGAACAAATATTTCGAGACATGTCAAGCATTAAATCGTCAGCGAGTAGTGTGGAGAGTTAACAACGTGGGGAAAAAGAAATATCCGCCGATACCGCGTCGAAGAAAACGGATGAATCTTCATGTCTACTGTGCATATTTACAGTGAGTTTGAAAAGGTGGTTGGGCTATCTACACGAGGACGACAATGGAGTTGTTGCGGACGAAGACTGGTTTGACGATTTTTCTCTGCTTGAGCCGAAGTGCGAGGTTGCGAATTCTGAAAGATTGTATGGACAACATTTCATTCATAGTAAATCGGTAATCAAGTACTGGAGCGTGTTTTAGGACTTTTTGCGCTTATTTCTCGTCATTGAAAACTCGCCTAATCAATCCACCACGGTCATTTCGAAGAGGAAGAGTTCACCTATCCGATAGAATTGGAAACTTACATGGGAAGCCTTTGTGCCACGAGAAATTTGCGGAAGAAGTAATTGTTTACGTTTGTCAGTTAGGCCCTAATGAAAAATCTTTGCGTAGTGTATCGCTGAGGATTTTGTAAGTATTTACTGATTTGACATCATATCAACACCGGAGGCAAGTTTAAGATCACTTTGAGGTTATGTAGTGTTTGTAAAATTTTAGATTCTAGTTTTTTTGTGAAACGCGACAGTAGTTTGAATAAAATTCACACGTTTCAGAACTCATAAACATAACGACGACATAAGATTTCGTCAACTGTCGGAAAATACAGAAAAAAACATCAAACTTTAGGAAAATTTTCACCGATTTGATGAATATCATTATGGTCATATGAATCATTTCAGACGAGCTCTCTCCGGGTCTTCTACAAGGCTGTTTGCTCAAATTCTGGAAAGTTTCCTCATGAACTTCTTGGCAGTCACTCCTTATTTTCTTCGAAAATCACATTTAAGAACCCAACCTTACCTTCCAGAAACATTTGGTAAGTTTTTTCCTGAGCATAGTTTCTTTCTAAACTTCTGATAAGTCCAATCCTGAACTACGAGGAAAATTTCCGCAAAAGTTTGGGAAAGTACTCTCCAGAATTTCTTGGAAAATCTTCTTAAAGTTGTTAGTAGTTTCTTTCTGAACTTCTGAGTAGTTCTTTTCTGAACTGCTGAGATGTTCTTTTCTTAACTTCAGGGGAGTATTCTCCTGAACTTCAGGAAAGATTGTTCCTGAATTTCTAAGAAATTCCTGCTTGAACTACTAGAAAGTTCCCTCTATACTTCTGGAATGTTTCTTCCTGATTTTGTCAAAAGTATCTACCTGAACTTCTAGGATTTCCTGAACTTCGAGAAATTCTCATTCTGAAATGCTGGAATGTTCGATTCGAAACTTTAGGGAAGCTCTCTAGTACTTCTGGGTAGTTCCAACTAAACTTTTGGTCTCTTCGGAACTTCTGTCCTGTGCCCTAAATTCTAAGTCTTTATTTTCTATACATCTAGGAATCTAGGACTAATTCAGGGATATATTTCTAAATCCCTAGGAAATATGTACTGAAACGATGGGTTTAGTAGTACTTTGGAAAAAATCAGAGTTTTAAGATTTATTTCAATAGCTCATATTCAAACGAGAAAATAAAATTTTCTTTTTGTTATTCCGACCCAAGGCGTATTGGTGGTCCAAATAACTTGAGCTCCTAGCAATATCCTACCACGTTTGCTAAGCATTAGTTTGCTGGCTTCACGCCAAAAGCCTTTGGCGATGCCCATATTAATGTTTGAAAATTGAATATATCCTTCTTATCAATATGCAATCCTAGGAGTGGACAGCAATTTCTGCTCGAACCAAAGCTGTGAAGAGAAAGTTTTGATATGTCCGTTAGAGCACGGCAGGTTGTGAAATTGAATAGAAGTAGTTAAAATTGAGCGTAGAGCATGTTGCCTAGCTACCACAGTGCGTGTTAGGCAAGGGAGAAGGGAACACACGACAACTATAAACTAACAATCTCCTATATGGTTATAACAATATGTCAGATGGTAAAAGGCCAAATAACAATACGTTGAATAGGCGATTATGTTCAGTTACCATAAAAAAAACTTCACGAACATAATTTTTGCTGTACTCTATGCCAAAAAGCTGTTATATAAGGGAACGTCCATTAATTACGTCACGCAAAAAATGACTTTTTTTAACCCCACCCCCCTCCCCCCCTTGTCACGTTTTTTGTATGGGCCTTCAAATTTTTTTGTACGGATCGTCACGTTTTTCCAAACCCCCCCCCCCCCTCCCCCCTTACTGCGTGACATAATTAATGGAGCTTCCCTAATCCAGACCGAGTGCAAACAATAAAAAACCTTTCAATGATAATATGGCATACATTTACAATATTTGTTTATGTAGAGGATATATCGTGAAAACGAGATTAAACTATTTGAAAACAATAACATGTAATTTTGGTTATATACACTCAGTAGAAAAAATATATCCGAGAAAAATTTTGCTTCCGAAAAACGTCATGTTCAACTTTCTGTTAATTTGTCAGTTATCAATATTTTGACAGCACTATAACAAATGTATAGACCTTATGTGACCAAATTTTCATGTTGATAAAATTTATATATTTGAAGTTTTCATAACATATGTGAAAAAAATTAAATGGAGATTACTAATTTTTCTTCTAATTTATAGTTGAAAAAAATCGTTTTTGGGCATACCCATCTTAAAAATCCGTATTTCTGTGAAAAATTTAGCAAATAAATTGTTTTTAAAAACAAACTATGTGGGCAAAATTTGAACTGTTTCCATCAAGCGGATTGGACTACAGCTGACGTCAAATTTGACGCACGAACAAGAGTATTTCCCTTATTCACCGGATATTGACCATGCTGAAAAATCGGGGCAAAAAAAAAGCCGAGCGTCAAAATCAACTAAAAATATTGATAAGTGACAAAGTTATAGAAAGTTGAACATGACGTTTTATGGAAGCAAAATTTTGCTTGGCTTTGTTTTTGCTACTGAGTGTATCTTACATACGAAATATAGGTTTGGCTATACAGCAAATTGTTTATCTTGATGCGGGTTGTATTTATGGCTTAATTGAAAGTAGATAGTAGATATGAGTGCTTCTTGGTTAAAATACTCAGCCAGCAACCCGGTAAATTTCTCAAATATGATTTGTATTGTTGTGAACCTTGATTTTCATTGTGACTTAATGGCAAAGCACTAATATTACCAATGCTTTTACAGTATTTTTCGCATGGGATTGAACACTACCATAAGTAGGGACTCCAAGTTACCCTCGGCAAGGGCCTATACGATACTTATCTCCGGGCCCATTGTGTCTCCAAGTGGCCCACCGCTTTCGTTTCTTCAAGGATTTTTACTTTAAATGATGCCTACGATATTTTTTTAAATATTTCAACAAAGCTTCTTATCGTATCTACTATACTGCCGTTATTAAAATAACTGTCCCATGTATATAGGGAATCCCATAGAACATGGGACAGTTATGCGTATAACGGCAGTATACTGTTCAGATTCTCGTACGTTTTAAATTCGAACTTCAGAGAATACTTTTATTGGAAATTTAAAAAATATTTCCAATGTCTGTAAGTCTCTAACAAAAATGAAAAGTCTGCAAATTTACAGACATGTCTGTGAAGATGGCATCCCTGCTCGGAATAACCCTCAAAATCGGATCTGGTGATTTGTGAGAGATCGACGTTTAAAGCCATTGATTCAAATTGGCTTTCAGGTCCTCATCTTGAACTACACGAGATGATATTCGTTATTGAAATGCTCCGTACTATTAGACTTGGCATATTGAGTTCAGAATCAGCGGAAATTCTTAAAACTGATGCTGCCTTTTGTCAAAGCTGTGCCTTCTAGAGCTGCACTTACGTTCATGAACACAACAGGAACTTATTTTATTTTATTTTAATCAGTAATGAACAAACAGTAGGGGAACGTCCATTAATTATGTCACGCAAAAAGTGGCTTTTTATAACCACCCGGGGGGTGGGGGTCTTGTCACGTTTTTTTGTATGGACCTTTAAATTTGTTTGTATGGATTGTTGCGTTTTCCCGAACTCCCCCCTTACTGCGTGACATGATTAATGGACCTTCCCTAGGAGCAACAAACATCCCCATTTACTGATCACACAACTCACTGACAAGCTCTTAAAATCCCACAGGAAAGGCTACAACGGTCGCAGCTGTCTGTTGCGTACGATTTGCGAAGCGGCCGAAGCGAAATTCTCCCACTCAAGTGGTGTGCTAGGCGAACTGTTGCACATCCTGTTCACGCCTTCCACAACCGACGAACCTGCCACCGAGGAATTCGATCCCGACCACGAGGAGTACAAACGAGCGGAAACCCTTGCCCACCGGCACAGCCCTCGAAGGCAGTATGCTGGAAGTTCGGTTTGTTCGGATATGTATGCCGAGTGCCCATTTTCGTTGTTGGATCTGTTCTCAGGAATACTATGAAGCACATACGTCATTTACAATGCAAGTCAAGTCATTTATATTCTAGTTCAAGCTACACAAAATTTACTTTTAATCGTATGTTAGTTCCA
Organism: Aedes japonicus; assembly: GCA_034211315.2. Classification (NCBI taxonomy): domain Eukaryota; kingdom Metazoa; phylum Arthropoda; class Insecta; order Diptera; family Culicidae; genus Aedes; species Aedes japonicus. The sequence continues at coordinate 68,028 of JASCZW010001165.1, forward strand.
GGAGTCAGTCGGTTAAAGGCATCGATACCATATATTAACTTCAAGCATCTCTTAACTCTAAGGGTTAGTAGTTCGTTACAGATTATGTAAAAAAATAGTATCAAAAGTATTTTTCTTTAGATAAAAGAACGTAAAAATCCTAGCAAAAGTTGTGTGTAAATGGTGTTAGTATCAAAAGTCGTACAATTAAGTGCAATAAGATGCCATAAATAAATAAATACAATAAATAACATCAAATGGGGTACCAACTAGGCACCAGAAAAAGGGGGTGCGCTTCTTGAGTCGCGTGCATTTAAATTCGGTTGTGGTGATTGATCATCTTGAGGACGCTGGTTCCCGATTCATTCTCCGAACAGTACGCGCTATAAGATACGAAAAAAATAAAAAATAAAAACGACAGTTAGCTATCTGTAACGAACTAAAAACCGTTGATTAGAGTATCATCAATGCTCAATGAGAGGTGTTAATCCAGCAACGAAAATTTAGTACCTATCAGCATCAATGTATACAACACAACACCTCCTAAATATGAAATTCAAGAACAAATCCATATATTTGAGGTATCATAATAAAAAGGTTAAGAAATTATCCAAAACAGCCATTTGATTTCATAATATGCATAACAGTAGACCCTTAACCGAAACATAAGACAAAATGCATTCGTAGCATTATCATCTTCCATTCCTTATACACCTAAACCGGGATCCCATGATGTAGATCCGTTTGCCCAAGCTAACTCTCCTTCTCGACTACTTACATGGTATGACCCTGTTTGCCACAGCACTGGCAGACGCATGCGAGCAAAATCGGACAGGTAACCTCGCCGTTCGGTCCCTTCAGATTGTGGGACAGATATATCTCTCTGCAAAGTACATGAATATGTGAACTTCATTTCCTTTGTCCGAAAAAAAAAATTCGCCATCTTACCTTCCTTCCTTATTGTTCTTGCACAGGCCACAGAAATACCCAGCCTTCTTCAAGTTCTCCCACTGATCGCGCCAGTTCTCCAGGTCATGCTTGTTCCCAATCTTACGAGCGGATCTCCCTGGCACCGGATCAGCGCACGCTTGATTCTCCCCGAGTACTGCGCGTCCACCAAGCACTTGTTCCGATTCCGGCTTCTTCTGCAGCTTCCCTTTGGCAGCGCCAATCAGGCTCAGGTACTCCCCATACGGATCATTCTCGCAGTTTTCACCAGTGTGCCACACCAGCCGGTTGGTCAACTTGGAACGTACCAACGATCCTTGAATGTTGTCTCCTTTCTTGATGGCCGCCGTAATCATGTCGAGCGTTTCTTGACTCACCGACATTTTGTATACTTCTTCAAGGTCTATATCGTTTTCACATGCACACTGCACTACCTACTTACGGACTCCGGGTACGGATTCGGAGAAAAAACAGCACCGACGAAGTTAACACCCTGGCGAACTGCGAAAGAATGAGACCCTTCGAACGTGGGCTATGAATGAAATTCACGATTCATTCATAAAAATGCGCGCCAAAATAGTTCCAAGTTCCTGGAACGATGGTTTATTAATAATCGATTCGTCAGCTGATTTCGCGGGTATTTAAACGTCCCCCACAGCCAGACACGTCTACACGCTACTGGATACTGGAAGAAGCTGATCACACTCACGAATCGCTGAAATTCCTGGAATACGACTGCGAACCGGTTTCGTTTGCAGTGGCACGGAAAGCGCGATGAATACTACTCAAAGGGAGATTAAAAATGGATATGATTTTTCAGTTGCTTAGACCGTTTTCAGCGGTGTTCCTTTACCCGTTCCGTACCACAATTATTGCACTTCAAGTGTTACAACCGTTACAACCGATTGACTTGAAATATCAAAACAGCTAGCGGCTCATTTCAAATTTCGGCAGTTGGTTGAAGGACCAACAATCAATATGCAACTAGCGATTGGAAATTGGTTCACTGTTGTAGAACCCCTTGGTCCGAATTACACCTTGAAGCCAGCACCTTGTTATACATATTGGCGCCTTTGTTTTGATTTGCTGTGTTATTTTGACAGAATATTTGAGAGTGTGTTCATGTGAGTTCATTATTAGGGGCGCATTATTGAGCTTGGGACCGAGCTTGGGACCGATGTGCTAGTACTGACTGAGCTAAGAAAAAAATCGTTTTTGTATGGGACCTACTGGTCTTAGAGTTAGTCTATGGTTCTACTTTGTATGGGCTGTTTTAGTTTAAAACTAAAACCAACACTAGAACTGAAACAAGCCCAATGCTGTGTTGGAGTTTGCAACGGATTTCCAACTGCTCGACACCTCTGTTCTATTTTCACTGCCATTTGAAACACGGATGCAACCTAGGGGTGTCTCACTGATATCGAGCGCAGCAAATTTGAATCAAACTGCATCACTTCAAAGTGAATAATCTCGATTTCCTCGATTTGCAATTTTCGATCGATCTAGTAGCACGGTCAATTTCCTTGTTTTGATTATCTGCTCGCAACGAAACGGCAATTACGCGATGATGTTGCAGCGGCTGGGAATACCTGTGGACAAACAACAATTCTTCGATGGGACAAACCTCCGAAATAATGAATTCGAGTTTGTCAGCATCGGTATCACTTTCGATTAGATGGACGAATTACAACCAGAAATATCAAATCAACCAGCCACAGTTGCCCAACTAGATACGGCGGAAAAAAAATTCTGATTCTGAGTCAGATGCGTCTCATAGTGACGACACTGGAGTTACAAGCGCAAACCCAACTGAAACCCGAAATTCTGCATTCGTATTTGTGACTACATGAATCGAGCTCGTCGATAATTACTTACAGCTAAATGAACCGCCACAATGAACCACAAATCAACGGAACTCAGCGGAATTGATTTCCGAACCTGATTAAGATTCGACTCATAGCGACGACTTTATATTCCCGTGCAGGACAAAATTTGAAGCGGAAGAAGTATTTCCTGAAACAGTTTCCATTAACTTTCATGGTGATAACCGAGTGCAACTGCCAGCTCGAAAGGTTTATTTAGCTTCCCGATTACAGTACCCGTTCGATTTTGGCAACAAACCAAAAATTTTAGTGTTGCCAAAATCGAACCGTGCCAAAATCGAACGGTTTTTTTTTCTTAATTTTTTCTGTTATTATTACTTGCAATGATGAAGGCAAATAGTTTTTATTCGAATTTATTGCAGGGCACGTTCAAAAATTACGTAACACTTTAAAAATGACGAGAAACTGTGTGGAAATCGAGGAGTTCCAAACAAAATATTCTTAAGTTCCTTAAAAAACCGTACTGAGGTGGGTAAGGGGACATCGTAAAATTACGTAGCATTTTTTTTATTAATCGCACGAGGCTCCCTTCCCGCTTTCGAATGATGTGGCGCGAACATGCTGTGGGAATGGTATTTTTACACTTTTGACGATACCTCCGTCCGAAACACCACACTGATAGGTGCACTATCTGATACATGACAAGTCATACATTTTTAGACCCTCCTCCAAAATTACTACGTAATTTATGTACATATAGCCCCCAAAAGAGCATGAATGTCATTTTTCTTTAACTCCGACGCAATTAACTCGTGTAAATATTGTGCCTAGTGGGCTTCTGCTTTCATTGACATCCTTTTTAACAAATGTGAGTTTGTGTTGGTAAATCCAGTTCGTTGACACTCACACTCATAGATTATTTTATGCTTCAATGAGTCATTGCACTACATAAATGAATCTGTTTGACAATCTTTCTACAAAACTCGTACAAGTTTGTTGACAGCTACGTAATTTTTAAAACTTTACTGGTTGCTATTAATGCTGATTACTACGAATATTCGTTAGTTTGTGTCATTATGTGGTCTACAATTATCTAATCATATTTATAATCGTTCAATAGATGATGCAAAATGTTGAGAAAGTAAAACGTAGAAGCTTGACTCTCAAACAGAAGATAGATGTCTTGAAGCAGCTAGAGGACAACACAATATCGAAAACATCAATTGCCAAGAAATATGGCGTTAATCGCGCTACCATCCGAAAAATTGAGGTGCAGAAGGTACGGCTGCTACAAGCAGCCTTTGAGAGGGGAGTAAGGAACTGCAAAGTTAAATATGCAGCGTCCGGTAAGCATCGTCAACTAGAGCAGGCCTTGTTCTATTGGTTCATACAAATGCGCGATAAACATCAAATTGTCACAAATAACTTGATTGTGTCTAAAGCCAAGATCTACGCTAAAGAACTTGGAGTTGAACCGAATTCAGTGAGACATGGGTACGCAATTTCAAAAAGCGCTACGGGATTCGACGCTTGAAAATTTCGGGAGAAAAGTTATCCAGTGATGTTCACAGTGTCGAGCCATTTAAGCAAAGCTTTTTCCACCTTGTTACCAGCAAGAAATTAACAGCTGATCAGTTATACAACGCTGACGAATCGGCTTTGTTTTACAAAGCCCTACATGGCCATACTCTCGTGCACTACGCTGAGATATCTGCACCAGGATTTAAACGGGCAAAAGAACGTGTTACATTTATGCCATGTGCAAATTCCTCGGGAAGTCACAAATTACCAATGTTGATGATTGGAAGGTCAAAAGCTCCTCGAGCTTTTAAGAATGTACAGATACCTGTTGAGTACGCGTCATCCAAAAATGCTTGGATGACGAGAGATTTATTTCAACATTGGTTCCACCAAACCTTTGTTCCAAGGGTTCGTGAATTTTCAGAAAAAATTGGCATTGAACCGAAAGCGTTACTAGTTCTCGACAATTGTACGGCACATCATTTTCATGATCAGCTAGTATCAGATGATGGAATGATCGAGGTAACGTTTCTACCTCCAAACGTTACTCCGCTTCTGCAACCAATGGATCAACAAGTCATCCAAATAGTGAAAATGAATTATAAGGAGAAGTTGCACATGGAAATCGCAAGTGAAAATGCTGATGTTGGACCAATAATCAAGCGGATTAACCTCAAGGATGTGGCTTATTGGCTTCATGAAGCATGGATGGATGTTTCGCAGCTGGCTATACAACGAACATGGCAAAACATAGGGTGGCTGATTGGTTCCGTTTTGATGCACGAAGACGATGTTCCACTGTCCGTTTTTTTTCAGTTCTCAGAAGAACAACGAAGTCGTACGAGTTGAGGAATTTCCCGAGGACTCATGCGTGGAAGAATATTCTGATGCTGACATAATAGCTATGGTTTGTTCGGATAAATCCAAACCCAACACCCATGACAACGACGAACCAGAAATGGATGAAACTCAGGACATCGGTGAACATGATTATGAAGATGATTTGACTACTGCAGACTTTGATTTCTCCGAGGAAACACGGTTGACTCGTAATCAACGGGTTAGTCAGGACCTGGCTCGTGTGATTCAATGGGCGGAAGATGCGCATCTTGAAATGGCCGATATATTGCATTTGTGAAAGATTCGTAGTCATGCCCAGCAAATGGTTCTTGAAGAGCAATAACTTTTTGATAAAATTGAATAAAATCCTATTGATGTTACTTATAACTGAATGAAATAAATGAATTCGAAACATGTTTTATTTTAGTTCATGACATTGGTTATCTACTGAATGAAAGCTTCTATTTCAGTCCCAATGATAGGGTAAGTATGCCAGTTTTGGTCTTGGTGTAGCAATTTTGTTTCATCACATCTAATGTAGTCTTCTATATTGAATTGATTTAAAAAAATGTGGAATAAATACCAACAAATCGACCACTAATGTCAAAAACTGGCACACTGACCCTATTGCACTAATAAAACCCTATTATAATGCTTTTATAATAATATTGCGGCTATTTGATGTTCAAAATTGTCATTTTCATTATTATCAAAAAACCGTTCGATTTTGGCACATGTGCCAAAACCGAACCGTGCCAAAATCGAACCGTGCCAAAATGGAACCGTGCCAAAAACGAACGGGTACTGTATTCCGTAATTTCAGTGGTACGTTAACACTTAAAAGCATAACCAGTACTTTCAAGCACACATTTGCGGTAATGAACGATGATGGAAAAATCTACAAAATTGAAATGCTTGTATGGTTGGTTACTGTGGGGAAACGTCAACGTCTGACGTTGCTGAAAGCCGAGTCGTTGCTAAACACGACTACTGCGTCGCATGTTCTGTGCAGTAATATGCAACGAATTGAAGTTGATGCAGTAACTTCGAATAATTCGAGTAAGCTTTATTAAATATATTTGATCGAATTCATGAGACGCCCCTTGGATGCAACATTGTTTTACATTGGGTTTATTTGTAGTTATGCCAGCTGTTATGACTGATGACTGTCAAATAAGTGCTTTTTTGGTTTGTTTTGCAAGTGATTTTTTTTTACGCGAAATTATGATCGACCAATATTTTTAAAACATGGCATTGCGATTAACGTGTTTTTGTTTTAATTTTGACAGTTCCAAAATTTAAAACTGGCAAGCAGTTTGCAACAAACATGAAACTCAGCGTTGGGAAGGGCCTTAATGTCCCAAACACAATGATAACGGAAACGGAACGGAAAACGTCAATTTTGACAGTTGCTGCAAATGATTCGATATGTCCACTTATGTCCGGCTTGTATCTAACCTGTTTTCTTTCTGACAAGCAGGCATACTCAGATCGGGCTTTGCTGTTTTCCGTTTCCGTTACCATTGTGTTTGGGCCATAAAGGCCTGAACGCAATATGGACAAATTGGCAAATTTTGGCTGCATGCAAATCAATGAGATAGCACACAGTGATCAAGGCGCGGGAAAAGCGGCTTTGTTCTAATAGTACTAAACCGCGTTTGGGTTTGAAAAATATCAAAAACAGCGGTAGCGGAAACCATTTGAAGTTACGAAAATGGAGCCAACTGCCGATGAGTAGATTGTAAGCTCGCAGAATTTCAACGATAAATTGATAAATAGCATTAAATCTCCCTCTTATTTTTGCGAAATTGGAAAAACAGTTCCGACCAAGGGGTGGATCGCTCAGCACACCTTTCTTCTGTGCTGTTTTTTTGGAGTGTGTCAACAAGCGTTGCAATGTTCTGGGAGTTCCCGTAATGTGCCGAAGGTGCCGATGTGTTTGACAGCCCAAATTGTTATTTTCTGCTGATCCTGGCAACCAGGCAATGCATATTGACAAGGTTGCTGGTTTCATATTTCTATAAGCTCATCTGTCAAAAGTGTGCCTCAGTGTGCCACACACGTGGTATGGATTGAAAATTGTTGTTAGGAAACATGTTTGTCTAGTATGTTAGACATCGTGGCTGGCACACTGTTCCAAGCGACTTACCCTTGGTTCCGACACTTTTAAAAAGGATGCAGCGTGGCGACAAGTGAAAATGCAGAATATATTTATTTCTATTTTTCTATTCTCTGAAGAATAAAGTGGAATAATTATGTATTTTTAGAGAAAATTGTGAAAAAAAGTGGAAGAATCTACGATACAGATTTGAAAAAGAACACCGATCCTGAAATTGGTCGGCACGTTATGGTCACATGTTTTCAGTAAACGGCTGCACAACAATGTGGTAAATTCCAGTGGGTCTTAAATTCCGTGCTATATTCGCACCATTTCTGCTGGCTCACTTCAGGCAGATATCCCACTTCTTTCAGTTCATCCCATAATACCTCAATAAATTCTTGCGTTATTTCCCTGACACCCTGGGAAATTTGTGTACGGATTGACTTTTTTTTTTAAGCCGGTGTCTGATTTTTCCAAGAAGTGTAACAAAGATGTTTCACGACATCCTGGTGCAACGAAAAAAAGTATTCTGGGTCTTTTTCCCTCATCAAGGGAACGCCCATTAATTACGTCACGCAAAAATTGTCTTTTTATAACCCCCCCCCCCCCCCCTTGTCACGTTTTTTTTATGGACCTTCCAATTTTTTTTTTTTGCATGGATCGTCACGTTTTCCCAAATCCCCTCATCGCCCCTTACTGCGTGACATAATTAATGGACCTTCCCCAACGGGTGGGCAGTCTCGTAAAATCCTTCCGTTGTTCTATGCTAATTCGCCGGTCTCACCCACCAACGTCATTCATTTTCCTCATTCCGATGCTCTTGTACGCGTCGCACGATATAAATTGCACGAATTGCAGAGATAATATTGGCTGCCAAAGGTGTTTAACTTCATCTTTCCACAGAGCTTAAACCGTGCCCACGTGCTTTTTACTTTACTATTCCAAAAACAAACAAACGTCAAGGTTACTACGTTACTTTTAATTTAATGAAAAATAACCACTATTTAGAAGTAGAGCATAAAACTTTTAATAAAACATTATTCCTCTTTTGTGTGAAGCTAAATAAACCTTCGAACTGACAGTTGCACTCGATTATCGCCAGGAAAGTTAATGGAAACTGTTTCAGGAAATACTTCTTCCGCTTTGAGTTCCGTCCTGCATGGAGATATAACGTCGTCGTTATGAGTCGAATCTAATTCAGGTTTGGAAATCAATTCCGCTGTGTTCCGTTAAATTGTGGTAAATTGCGGTGGTTCATTTAGCTATAAGTGATTATCGACGAGCTCGATTCCTGGTGTCACAAATTCGAATGCAGAATTTCAGGTATCAGTTGGGTTCGTGCTTAAAGTTCCAGTGTCGTCACTATGAGATGCATCTGACTCAGGATCAGAAGATTTTTCCGCCGTATCTAGTTGGACATCTGTGGCTGGTTGATTTAATATTTCTGGTTGTAATTCGGCCATCTCACCGAATGTGGTACCAATGCTGACAAACTCGAATTCATTATTTCGGAGGTTTGTCCCATCAAAGAATTGTTGTTCGTCCACAGGTATTCCCAGTCGCTGCAACAAGGTTGAAACAGCAATACGCGCATTCTCAATATAGTATTTTATCTGTTCGCCTGAGGGCATAGGATAAACGTTCAGTTCTGATTATTCTTTGGCAACTCTATCAAAGGTGAAAGTCTTACCATGTTTGTATGCGATATTCAATTTGATGTTCGCTCTTCTGACTCGCTCTTCAAATTGCTTCATCGTAAAATTAGTTGCTGTATCACCCATGCCGGTTGAAGATCTTAGCTGGCGAAATATGTTTTCAGCTGCTTGACTAAACAGGCCTATTGAGATTACGGCGGGACCACGACCGGGAATTGAATCCGGAACTACCGAATAAATGAATAACTAGAAATAACTTCAATAGTTGTTTATTCCTCTTCCGTGCCAAGTATATGTTATTGTAATTGTAATATTGTGTTCGTATAATAATAGTGATATGGACGATACGGTAATTACGACGCAGTATCTCGTGCTGTGTAGAAGCAGATGTTGTTGTTGTAGTAGTGTCGATGACAGCTATAGTTGGCAGAGCTGCCAGAGTGGCTGCTTGGATATAATAAGGCCCACGGCTAAGAACTGTTCGGGAAAATTTTGTAGACGACATTTTTTGCCGGCAACACCAATGCATGCGCGTTTATATTTGTGTTTATTTCATCGCGTAATTGCCGTTTTGTTGCGAGCCGATAAACAAAAAACAATAAAATTGACGGTGCTACTAGATTGATCGAAAATCGCAAATCGAGGAAATCGAGATAATTTACTTTGAAGTGACTGCAATTTGATTCAAGTATGCTGCGCTCGATATCAGCGTCACGCAAAAAAATGAATTCTTATAACCCCCCCCCCCTCCTCCTTCACACGTTTTTTGTATGAACTTTTAATTTTTTTTGTATGGATCGTCACGTATTCTCAAACCCTTCCTCCACCCATACTGCGTGACATATTTAATGGACATTCCCAAAGGTACAATGATACAATCTAATAAGAGAGTGAGCGCATAGGTCGGTAGTTAGGGTTGTCTTACACTTACATTTCACTTCCACATACATTTAATGCATTGCAGTGATTTAACAGGAATAAAGCGTAGAAAGTTATACATAATACACGGTAAGCTTCCTTTACCCATTAATGGGCACGATTTATTATTATTGTCATTCCTCCTGTGGAAATGTTTACCCATTTTACCGTAAAACAGCGTCTACCCATTTAAATGGGTAGACGCAGTTTTTCAGTAATATGCGTAAAAATCCACAGGAGGAATAACAATAATAATAAATCGTACTCATTAATTGGTAAAGGAAGCTACCGTGTACGCTTTCAGCATTTTAGATTTTATCCGTGTACATCTCCCTGTTTACAGCGGTACCGTTAATGCGGTGTAACGTATCGACACCACTTGCCGAAATAACACCGTCATTTTTTCTAGAAACGTCACTCCCGGCAAAATGTCAACAAAACTTCGGGTTCTTCTCGTTGCTTTCTGACATGCTTTATCGCAACTCATTCATCGTTCTTCTGTCAGCGAGTCTGGTACGCACTGCAAGATTTCTCGAACAGCAAAACGTGTCTAAGAATTTTGTGCTATCATCAGTGTAAGTGGAGTGCAGCAAAGTGCCAATAGTTACTGCCCTACAAGTTCCAGATTAATCCACACCGGAAGTGATTGCTAGACATTAATCAGGTGAGCTAGAGACTTTACATAATTCTCATTGGAATACCGAGATTGAGATTGCGTAAAACACAATCAACCTTGGGGGTTGCTGTGAGGCGTGGAAGTTAGGTTATGTTCCAGAAGATTCACTCTGCTTTGATATGCAAGTGAGCTCGTCTCCCTTGCCAACAAGAGAATTTAGAAAAAAAAGGACGATAAGAAAGCAATTCGTTACAAATATCAATGAAAAGTGGGTTCTGTGGGAACTAAGATTAGTTCCTGATAGTTTTTACAAATTCGCGATTGATTTATTTTGTGTCACCAACTGGAAGCCGCATAGAGAGCGGTTGTTACGTAACGAAGCATGCAACATTGGGAGAAGATGATGAAATTCGGAATAAGGCAAAATTTGAATAAAACATCATTGCCGAAGAGACAACACTGGCCGCAAAGAGCTAATCCTGAACTTCCGTCTATCTTTTTCGGTATTGGCATTTGAATCGCAGCCGGTCCATCGAGCTTGAGCCAGCGGGATGCCAGCCACTAGCACCCAGAAAGTGACCGAGATCCTGCGGGACACGGAGCGGGTGGCGGATCAGGTTCTGATGCGTAAGCAGGAGCTAATTGCTCTGGACAAGCGACGGCAGGAAACCCGGGAGGCTATCCGTACCATTCGGAAAAATTACCCTCACCAGGATTCGAAAGTTTGGATCACCGTCGGCTCCATGCTAGTAAAGCAGAAGCAGCCGAAGGCACTGGAAATGCTGGAAAAAGATGCCGAACAGATAGAGAAGGAGATCAACCAGATTAGAACGGAACAGAAAGTGCTGATAAGCCGACAGCGAGATCTGGAACACGACAGCCCGCTGAGGGGATTTGACCTGAAGCCGATGAGTGCGGCGGAAATTTCCGCCATTCGGGCAAATTTTCCGAGGTTTTAGTTCGACGGGGACAAGCGATCTCAATCTCTCGTATTCTATTTAGGTTAAGATATTACAGTTTCTGTTCAGTAATAAACAAAGTTTTGCGTAATGAAAGTGCATGAGAATTATGGCAATTCCAATTTCACTATCCATGACATTTTTTTTCAATAGGGTAAGTGAGCCAGTTCTGGTACTAGTTGGTTCTTACATGTTAAAAAAATTCGAGTCGGAATAATTTGTAACAACTGATTAAATTTAATCGAGATTCGATTAACCATGAACATTTTTAGATAGAGCTCTTCATTGAATTGGAGACAAGAAATTAATTTGATTGTACTTTTCACCTCCGAATCCTAGGTATTGATGGAAGGTGGTGGAAAAATACAAACAAACCTCATATGTTTTTTTTTTGAGGTTTTTCTATAGGTTAACAGTGCTTCAGCTGAGATTTCCAACTCCTCCGAGAAATTGTTGGGACTTTGATGGATGTTGTTCGCAAGCTCGCTAACGGAAGCTTCGTGCGGACTGACGATGTTTTGTTCGAGATTGTGAAAGCTGACGAAGTGTTGACCTATCCCAGCAGCCTTCTCTGAAAGAGTTATCAAGCGATCCTAAGAGCCATTGCAGTCTAGTAGGATCAACGGTGGATTGGGCCTTGGCTTAGTTTTTTTTTAATTTTAGTTAACTTTCAAAAAGGCTTTGCACAATCTGGGAGACCGTGGATCTTGTCAACCGACTCACGTCGAAATCGATGTTGCCGTCAACGTGTTGTCCTCTCCAGTCTGGCGTGATTCGATGCCGGTTGAACGATGAGCCAACTTTGGCCACCACTAGATAGTGGTCCGAGCTGGGCTCCTGGTGCACGAACGGCTGGGCGATGTTGTTCCCCATTTTGGTGAAGAAAATGTCGATTGTTGAGTCAGTCCCGATTCTGCTCAACCGGGTGGGGTCCTCCTCCTTCCAGGTTCTCCTGTAGAATGATGCCATTTCACTTGCGCCGGGTGTTCCCCTAGGTGTCGTGTTTCGCATGCAAGTCGCCGGCGATGATAAACTGTCCCTGTTTCCGAGTTAGCTTTTCTTTTGTAGAGCCGTGAAAACCACCGCGTCTAAAGTCTATTGCCTTTCTGAAACTTAACTGCCAGACTTCATAGGGTTGCAGAAGCCCTTTTCCTAAAATTCGAAGCCGAGTCCTAAATAAAACACTACAATCACAGAGCAAATGTTCCGAAGTTTCGCTTTCTTGTTGGCAAAATCGGCATCGCGGGTTTTCAAGTTTACCCATTTTTTTCCAAGTGGTATCTACTAGGAAAGTGGCCAGTGTATAGACTGGTTATCACCCTCAGATTATTTTCGTTTAATTTAAGTAAGTTTAGAGTGTTTTTCTCACTCGGTGCTATGAATCTTTTTGCTTGTCGTGATGTATCTGTGGTATTCCAGTTTGCTTGGATCATAGACATTTCCCACTGCTTAAACACCATTTTTAGAGAACAATCTGCAACTCCACAGAATGGCTCCGGACCTGTGAACGCAGCGTCGGAGCCCTTTCTGGCCAGACTATCCGCTATTTCATTTCCCTCTATTCCACAATGTCCGGGAACCCAGTACAAATTGACTTCGTTCCCACTGGCCAATTGCTTCAATAATAGAATGCACTCCCGAACTAACATTGTATATGCTTTAACTGCATTTAAAGCTGCTAAGCTATCTGAACAAATACAAATATTTGCGAATCTATACTTTCTCTTAAGGCAAATATAAACACATTCCATTATTGCATAAATTTCCGCTTGAAATACTATTGGTTTTGTCCCATAGGAGTAAATTATGTTATCCCCGGACCAAAAACCCCACATCCTGTTTTCTTGTTAATTTTTGAACCATCTGTGAAAAACACAATAGAGCCTGGACGAAGACTTGGCCCATCTTTTTCCCATAAGTAGCGACTTGTTGCGACCACTTTAAAGGGAATTTCATAGTTTGCTTTCATCGGTATCCAGTCTACTATTGAGTTTGTAGCTGGCTTCAAAAGGAAGTTTTTAAGGATCTTCAAATGACCAACCAATTTGAATCCCGTCAGCTCGTATCATTTGTTGGAAACTTTTCCCTGTTTGCAACTCTATAAATTGATGAAGTGGTAGTAAATTCAAGAGGGCCTTTAGCGCAATCACCATCGATGAGGTGCTAAGGCCTGTACTCGAAAAAAATGCACTAGATGAAAGTGTTCGCCAAAAAATTATTTTAAGTCGGATTTTCTTGAAACTTTTAGGGAATGAACTGATACGCTTCTGGAGGCACTCGGTGCGGTAAATTTCGCTGTTGATGGTACCCGTTGTGATGTACGGTTTACTCAGTTTACCGCATTGGCATATGGCCTGCCAGAGCATGTATTTTTTGGCGAATTTGTCCACTTTCTTCTTCCTTATGTCTTCCGGAACATCAAACCATGATTTGGGTACGTAGAACTCCAGCCCCGGTATCTGCTATGCGTCTGCCGTGATGTAGGTTTCATCATCCATATCCACACACATCGGTTTCGTTAACCACTCTCGATACAGCTTCCTTGCGCGATATTTGGCCGCCGTGTTTTGTTGCCTTGCGGACCTTGAATACACGAAGCCCAGCTCGTTTCATGGTTTGCTGAACGAACCAGGCGGAACACTTTGCCTAGAGCCGCAACGATCAAGTCGCACAAACCGGTCGCCTGAGATGGAGACGCTAAATTCAGTCTTCGTGATGATAGCGATGTCGATATCCTTCATGTTGAGGAAATCACCGAGCTCTATGATTTTGTTCCGGATTGAGCAAGCATTACAATTAACGATGGTGATGGTTTGTTTATGTTCCATGTTTGAACAGGAACTTCATCTTCACGGATGTGGTGGCTTTGAGCTGTTCTTCCATTGATCGGCTGGAACGTAGTTGACGGTAGAGTTCCTGAGCGATCTCGACCTAGTCGTAGTCGTAGGGTGGTTGCGTGCAGGTTCTGCAACTCGGATTGCCCCGGTGTAGAGGCGACGGCGGCTGCCTCGAATCGATGCTGAACGGAGGCTGACGGGTGGTTTGCATGGCAATGATTGAATGCGATCGGTGGTAGGTTTAGCACTTGGAGCGCCAAAGCGTTCGGAAATTTTCCTCGTACATCCGAGGAAAATGGGCGACGTTGTCCAGGTCGGGAATTGGTGGACGCCTGCTTGCGGATCGCGAGACAGGTTCGATTGCTGTCTTCATGATTAGCGCCACAGTTAGCGCACTTTGGAGGGTCACATTCGTCCATCGGGGCACAACCCGTGGTGGCGTGTGCTCCGGCATATTTGCCACACTGCGGTTTCATGTGGCAGTTCGGGTTCCGTGGCCGAACAACAATTGTTTAGCCAGAGAGGCTCTTCATCTTTGTTCTTCTTTACATTTTTTTTGTGGTGTCGTTCGTTGATTTATTATTCTAATGTACATTGCATCCCTGATGGGGATTGGTTTGTTTTGAATTTAAATAATTTGATAACCTTCCTAACTACAATAACTATAATTTGAAAAACCTAGGGAAAGGGTACCAGGTCCCGAATGACTTGGTGGTCTGATAGGTGGCAACGTGTCCTGTACCTATTGATAGTCTCACTAAAACGACCTTCGAGTGTTTTTATCTCGGCCAGACGGTGGATCTCAGTAATTCTCGTCCACGGAGGTATGTTCAGGATTAACCAGAGAAACTTGGTTTAAACCCGCTGTAGCTTCAGATGGCGTGTTTTTGCGCAACTCTCCCAAATCGGCATGCCGTACTCGATAACCGGAAGTATGATCTGTTTGTAGATAGCAAGCTTGTTCTCCAAGGACAACATAAACCTTTTGTTTAGCAACGGGTACACAAGCTTTAACAGAACTTTACACTTTGTGACAGTCTTATCAACCTGTTCCCTGAAGTTCAGCTTGCTATCTAGTGTCACGCCAAGATAAATGGCTGAATTGGTCCACTCCACCGTTGTACCGTTTAGACAAATTTTAACATCCTCAGTCGGAACAAGTCTCGGCGATTTTTAGTGTGGGAAGAGGATGACCGGCGTCTTCGCTGCATTGATACAGAACATCCAGGCTTCGTTGCTACCCTACCATTGTGGACGACTGCGGAATCATAGGCGAACAGCGACAGAGATCCGTTTTCAGGGAGTGGGCTTATGTCCGATGTGAACAAATTAAAAAGAAGTGGACCTTATATGCTTCCCTGCGGAACACCGGCAGAAATCTTCTGCGCATCGGAAACTGCACCATGCAGCGAAACACTGACTGTTCTGTTTGATAGGTAGTTCTTCACTATCTTTACCAGAAAAACTGGAAGATTGTACTGATGCAGCTTGTACACCAGGCCATCGTGCCAGACGTTGTCAAACACCTTTTCCACGTCAAGAAGAGCCATGGCAGATGTTTTCGAAACAGACTTGTTTCGCTTGAACTGACTCGGTTCAGTTGATCGACCTCGTCGAAAACCAAACTGTACATCAAGCTGGATGTTGACTTCGTCGGCAGATGCAAGGAGCCATCGGTATATTGCTTTCTCAAAACGTTTTGATACTCCCGAGAGAAGGCTGATGGGTCGATAGCTTTTGGAACATGAAGGATCTATCCCAGGTTTCCGGATGGGTAAAACTTTAGCTGACTTCCAACACGAGGGGAAGTAGCGAAGTCGAAGGCATTAATTTAAAATTAATGCTAGATGTTCGTAGAATTGGGAACTCAAGTGCTTGAGTTCCAAATTCAGAATTTTGTCGAAACCCAGGACCTTCATGTTCTTCGACATTTTGATATAGGTCGACAGTTCGTCAGTTGTGATTTCCAAATCCTCTGAAAAGCCATTGGGACAATGATGGATGTTATTTGCATGCTCGTTAACGGCAGCTTCGGCATGACTGATGATGTTCTGACCAAGATTGTGGGAGCTGACAAAGTGTCGTCCTATCTCAGCAGCCTTCTCAGCGGGAGTAATCAAACGATCCTTAGAGTCAATGTTGTCTAGTGGGATCAACGGCAAAATGCGCCTGGTTTTTATTTTTTTTTGTTAATTAACAGAACGCCTTTGCACAATCTGGGAGGGCGCGGATTTTGTTGGCCAAATCATTGTTTCTGAGATCCACCATTCTACCCTTGATTATCTTATTCAATCGATTGCACTCTGATTTCATGGCAGGCAGATTAGTACTTTGCTACTGTCTGCGAGTGGTGTTGCGTAGACGGTTCAAGTTTTTAGTGAGACTATCAATGGTTAAGGAGTTGCTCACCTGTGTTACTTCTGGAATGTGGTGCTCCAAGGCCTGGGAGAAAGCCTGCTCGATCGACTACAGTTGCCGATCGATGTCGTCCGTTGGTTGATTCGGGGCGTCTATCCTAATCGACGGTGTTGATTGACCTGATGACGGAAGAGGACCCAACTTCAGCCACCACCGGATAGTGGTCTAAGCTGAGTTCTTGGTACACGACCGGCTGGTCGATGTTGTTCCCAATGTTAGTGAGGAAGATATCTATTGTTGCGTGGACCCCGGATCTGCTCAGCCGGGTGGGAATATCCGGGCCCAGGATGGTGTAGTGGCCCTCTTCCAGGTCATCGTGTAGGATGGAGCCGTTCTTGTTCCGTCGTGTGTTTCCCCAGGTTTCGTGTTTTGCATTCAGATCACCGGCGATAATGAACTGCCCCTGTTTCCGAGTTAGCTTGATGATGTCGTTTCGTAAAGTCGTATCTGTCCCGTTATTTACGCTTGCTGGTTTAGGACAAAAGGCCGCGATGATAGTGATAGGGCCGACGGTGGATTCGACCTTGGCTTCGATGGCTTCGATGAATTGGAGCTGCAAGCTCGGAAGCATCTGGCAGTTGATGTTGGTACGCAGGGCGATGGCGACTTCCCCTTTGGCGGAACCGGTTCGATCTGGGAGGAAAGCGTTGACCTCAGGCTTAAGATTATTGACCTATTGCGCAGCCCCAGCTGGCATATCTCTGATTTGTTTGCCCAAATTGTTGACGAAAAGTTGAACTTATCGATTAAGTTGATAATCGATAAGTGGACGCTTGAAGATGAAAATCTGGGTCTGCTTAGCCAACTGTATGCGCGTAGCTACACTCAGAAAAAAAAACACTTAGATTTCTTTAGTATATAAACAAGTTGAGTCTATGTTGTCAGCGGGCCTCTATCAGGTGAATGATTTTCTGAACGCGATTGGTAAGGTATCATAGATCTCTTCGATGCTCCATCTGCTCTTCTAAAAATTGACGCTCATCATAAGCCATTCGTTTTAACTGAACCCCCGTTCTAGCGAGGATGAATCTCTCTATCAGGCATCACGCTGCGTAATTATCTAGGCTTCAGTCGCTGTGATTACCAAGCCATAACTGCAATGATCGCCTCCCAGGATTTGAACCAGCTACTGAACAACGCTTCCATCGATGCCTCCGTTACCCTCTTTCTATGGAACTATCCATCAAGTCATCCGAGATACTGGTCCTGAAAAGCCTCGTAGGCCTTCTAAACAGTTTAGCCAACCTTAGTGGACGCCAAAACTCCGCGATTGTCGTAACCGCTTACGAAAGACCAGGAAACGGTTTTTCCGCATCAGGAATTCTACGAGCACGACAGATGAAGCTTGTACGATGCTAGGTCGAATGTATTTGATATTCCTTCCGGCGTCCCGCAGGGCAGTCATCTTGGTCCCCTGATATTCGTCCTCTTTATCAACGATATGTGCGATAGCCTCTGATGACTTAAAGCTGTTTCGCGTGATTAAGTCGCTTATGGATTGCGCTGCATTACCAGCTGATATTGAACGTGTTTCAACTTGGTGCGAAATGAACGGAATGCAAATGAATGCGGCGAATGTAAAGTAATGACGTTCACTCGATGTCAGACTAATGTATCTTTTGACTACGGGCTGAATAATTTGCTATTAGAAAGAGTCACGTCGATCAAGGACCTTGGCGTCATACTTGGCGACAGTAAACTACGCTTTAACGAACACATCTCAGTGTACTCGAATATGAAGTGCAGGTTTGGGCTCCGTATCATGCCGTCCATATCGTTCGTATTAAGAGAGTCCAGAAGCGCTTCATAAGGTATGCTCTACGCGACCTGTCATGGAACGACATAGTGAACCTACCGTCATACCAACATCGGTGCGCACTCCTCGATTTACAACCGCTGTCGAGTCGTCGAGTGACGCTGCAAAGGTTGTTCATTTTCGACGTGTTTAAATGCAACATCGACTGTACCAGCCTTCTCGAAAATGTGAGGTTATATGTACCTTCTCATCAGCTCCGAAATCGGCAACTGCTGTGGATCCCCAGCCATCAAACAAATTACGACCAGAACATCCCACTACATTTATATTGTAGACGTTTCAATTAGGTGTGTGATTGTTTCGATTTTAGTGTTAGCAAAGCAGTTTTTAAATTTAGGATTAAGAGTTTTGATTAACCAGTCTGTGCGACATTTGTGTCGAAGATGTTGTCAAATAAAGTCAAAATCAACTCCCTAAAAAAACCAAACCAACAATATTTGAAGGTTACTTTTTTGTTTGACTTAATTAATTAATGTTTCCTGACAGAAGAGTTTTAAAACTCCTTGAATACCGTCTTCAATGTGTCAGAAAGACGTTCAAACAGAGTGTCAATCGAACATTCCACAGATAACTAAAAACCATCATTCTTCCTTCTGCACCATTCCAGAAT
This sequence comes from Aedes japonicus, assembly GCA_034211315.2. Classification (NCBI taxonomy): domain Eukaryota; kingdom Metazoa; phylum Arthropoda; class Insecta; order Diptera; family Culicidae; genus Aedes; species Aedes japonicus. Next base: position 87,069 of record JASCZW010001165.1, read on the forward strand.
GTTCCGCCTACCGACAGTGTTGCGTTGCTCTGCCGCCCGTCAGGTTGCCGCCGGCTACCGCGGCTACGCCAAGGATGTCCGCTTTGGACCGGAGGTCCGCGCGCTGATGCTGCAGGGTGTTGACGTGTTGGCCGATGCCGTTGCCGTCACGATGGGTCCTAAGGTAAGCATCCCTCGCACCAATCCCCTGCCCCGTTTTCTCGAACTAATCATGTATTTATCTTACACTCATAGGGTCGCAACGTTATCCTGGAGCAGAGCTGGGGTTCGCCCAAGATCACCAAAGACGGTGTCACCGTGGCCAAGGGAATCGAACTGAAGTGCAAGTTCCAGAACATTGGCGCCCGCCTGGTGCAGGATGTGGCTAACAACACCAACGAGGAAGCCGGCGATGGAACCACCACGGCCACCGTCTTGGCCCGTGCCATTGCAAAGGAAGGGTTCGAAAAGATCTCCAAGGGTGCCAACCCTGTGGAGATCCGTCGCGGAGTGATGATGGCCGTCGACTCCGTCAAAAATAACCTGAAGAGCATGTCCCGTGCCGTTACCTCTCCGGAAGAAATTGCACAGGTTGCCACCATCTCGGCCAACGGAGACCGTGCCATTGGTGATCTGATCAGTGAGGCTATGAAGCGCGTCGGAAAGGACGGTGTCATCACCGTTAAGGATGGTAAGACCCTGCACGACGAACTGGAGGTGATCGAGGGAATGAAGTTCGATCGTGGATATATTTCGCCGTATTTCATCAACTCCAGTAAGGGAGCCAAGGTTGAATTCCAAGATGCCTTGGTGCTGTTCTCGGAAAAGAAAATCTCCACTGTCCAATCGATCATCCCAGCTCTGGAGCTGGCCAACACCGCACGCAAGCCATTGGTCATCATCGCAGAGGATGTTGATGGAGAAGCTCTGAGCACGCTGGTCGTGAACAGGCTGAAGATTGGTCTGCAGGTCGCCGCCGTCAAGGCCCCTGGTTTCGGAGATAACAGGAAGAGCACTCTGTCCGACATGGCCATCAGCACCGGTGGAATCGTTTTCGGTGATGAGGCCAACCTAGTCAAGTTGGAGGATGTTCAGCTGTCCGATTTGGGACAGGTCGGAGAGATTAGCATCACCAAGGATGACTGCATGCTGCTGAAGGGTAAAGGCGATTCTAAGCATGTTGATGCTCGCGCCCAACAGATCCGTGAACAGATTGAAGAAACGACTTCCGAGTACGAGAAAGAAAAGCTGCAGGAACGTCTCGCACGCCTGTCATCTGGTGTTGCCGTCCTGAAGGTCGGTGGTTCCAGCGAGGTGGAAGTCAACGAGAAGAAGGATCGTGTCAACGATGCTCTCTGCGCTACCCGCGCGGCTGTTGAAGAAGGTATCGTTCCCGGAGGTGGCACTGCTCTGCTGCGTTGCATCAAGGCTCTGGATAACCTGAAGGGATCCAACGATGACCAGAAGGCAGGCATTGACATTGTGCGCAAAGCACTGCATCAACCGTGCACGCAAATTGCCAAGAACGCCGGAGTCGATGGATCGGTCGTCGTTGCCAAGATTCTAGACAACGAAGGTGACTTTGGCTATGATGCAATGAACGGCGAGTACGTTAACATGATCGAGAAGGGAATCATCGATCCGACTAAGGTCGTCCGAACGGCTCTAACCGATGCCTCTGGAGTAGCGTCGTTGTTGTCCACTGCCGAATGTGTCGTGACGGAAGAACCCAAGCCAGAAGGTGCCGCTGGCGGCATGCCAGGCATGGGTGGCATGGGAGGAATGGGCGGTATGGGAGGCATGGGTGGAATGATGTAAATACCTATCTACCTCCGCTTCAATTCTAGAATAAGCCAATGTTAAGACTTGTTTAAGCATTAAGAGAAACTTTAAAACACAGGTTAGACAAGATGAAGCTAGCTGGAAGGATATTCCTGAAACAAGACAAAACCTAGCAAGTTACCCCCGAAGGAAAATCCTTCCCTCTACCTTCGTTGGACTGTGTAGAAAAGAAGCATTTAAAAAACGTCAGAATCGTTCAATCTTCTCTCGCATTCAAAAGCAGACACCGCTAGGAGAAGAACCTTTATAAGGTAGTTGTTAAGAACAAATCTTCCCAGCAACTTTGTTTGACGCGATCTTTTTTCCTACCCCATGCCTATCGGTAAGTACGAGCGACCGAGCGAGCGCGATTGTGATTAGACTGTGTGCGGTTCAACGTACTGATTGTTGCAATGATAGGTAGGCGATCGCGAAAGTCGTTTTAAATTAAAACAACCCTACCCGAGCCATATTAACGATGGCAGCAGAGGGAAATCACACGGAACGATTATCATTTGTGTTATTTGTCCTCGCCCTCGCGGAAGAAGTCGACCTCCCCAGTAAATCTTAGATATTCTCCCTTCTCTCGTATTGTTTGCTAATAGCATATTACTCTCAATCATCATTTCTTTTTCGAATAATGATTGCCTATTCGATAGTATGTTCCATTTATAATTTAGTTCAGAAGCATTAAATATAGTCGAAGAGTAGCTGTATAGATTTTTTTTGTTTGTGGAAGGAGTATCTCTGTTTGTTTTTGGTTAGAGAAACTGATTAGTAATTGCATACAAGTAGGAAGGTTTTTGTGTTATGGAAAATAAACAGAATCGTACTTCTAGCAATGATTAAAACTTTCGAATAGTGCGTACTTCACTGAATGCGTGCAATTCGCTATTATTCCGATCATCACTGCGAAGAAGATCCTTATAACCGGATGCATTTTAAAAGCGAAGATCGCACACAAGTAAAAAAAAAACAAGACAACTAAGTAAAATCGTTCAACTGAAAGAGAATATATACAAATTTTTATACAAACGAAAATATAAACCCTGACTTGAGTTATTACTTTGGATGACATCCTTTTAGCATTAGCATTGACGTTTGCACACCTCGTGGATGGAGCTACGATAAGAAATAATGCGTAGAAGACATTGCTTGCCACCTTCAACGGAATCTGATCACGGTTACTGATACGTTTTTTCACGCAATAATCTCCACGAAGACACTCCTCGATCGCTCACCTGGCCACGTCCATGCAACCGTTGGTGATAGGAAGGATTTGTTATCTACCTTAAGAAGACACGGGGAACCCACGTAGCCTTCAGTAGATTTCGAAGGAAAAAGTAAAGGAAAGTCACAGAGAATAGTTGAACAGAATGCCCTGCTTGGTGTACAGAACAAAAATGTATTCAAAAATGGTCGTTGGGAGCATCTTGCCTAAGAAGGTTAAGCGATGCTCCTTTTCTCTTCAAACGGTTGGGACTCATTAACTATAGTCCTAGCTCCCTATGGCTTATGTTTATAGTGCCATTACTCGCTCTCTGAAAAGACAAGAATGTCTGAAAATATGAGTACGGGTAACTTGTCAGTTTTCTTGGATTGCTGCGACAACATTACGTTACTTTAATATACAACTTTATGTATCATTATTGAATCAGTCATCATCACAATTAGCATCAAACACATTTCAAAAAGATCTTAAGCCGATGCATCATTTTTTGGTTCATTACCCAAATATTAATCGAGCATCTGGACCTAGCATAGCAAAGCATTTTCCGAATATACACAATCTAGTTATTACTTTGGATGACATCCTTACTTACTTATGCTGGATCAACGTCGTATTAAGTCAACCGCGTCACAATGTGTCGGTTGACAGCTGCTTGATCAGAATCAGTGAAATTGCACAATGAATCATTGCTGAATGGGGCTGGGAGTAACGGGCCATTCTCACTGTACACGTTTCAGTGACTAAATTTCTTTAATAATTAATAACGGCGCCGGCCACGTCCTTACAATCAGGTGGAAATAGGGAAGGAAAGTTAGTGTGACCTTTCCAGTTTAGGGACCGTGTTTGGCTCCTCTGCATCCCCACAAAGGTCACAGAAAGGAGGTTTTTCTATGTTAGTAGGGTAGGGCTCAATGGATCAGCATTCACCTTGATAAGTGATGTGATCATATTTATATAATTCTTACCATTTAGCGAATTAACAAAAAAAAACACCGGGATTGCTGCAAGGCAATAGACCGTCCAGGTTTAGCTACTTTCCGGATTCTGAGGTCACCAAAGAGTTGCGCCAGCTTGTAGTTCATTTTTCTCCTTTGGCGACCTCAGAATCCTGGAAGCCGCTAAACCTGGGCGGTCTATAAAAATGCCTTGCAGCAATCCCGGTGTATTTTGGTAATTCGCTAAATGGTAAGAGTTATATAAATATGATCACATCACTTATCACTACTTTTTTTTCTCCTCCATGAAGACTGTATTCGATGAAATTTGGACACACAAAATAGGTCACCAAAAATTTTCCTTGAGCCCGATTCTTTTCAAACTTTCTGGAAATAAAGTACTACTAAATGGTTAAGTTTTGACATCATTGGTTTATTGAACCTCTTCTCCCAACCCAAATGCCCGCACCTGTGCCTTCACCCCTTTCATCAAATTTTGGGCAATGATAGAACCAACTTGCTTACTTACTTTCAACCACACTGTCTTTAGTTCAAGTTCATTTTCTATCAGTTCTGGAGTTTTAACGAGCTTGGGCGAAGTTCCGGAGTGTTTGAAGAGTTGACGCCTTTTGATACAAAAACTATATTATTATCTTTGTACCAGTCTAAGACGGGCCGGGCATAGTGGCAAGATGCCAAATCCGGCCAAAACAGTGTCGGGCCATCGTGAGATCTCAAGAAGGGCAGAAGTCGTTTTTGGAGGCATTCGTCCTTGTAGATTTGCCCATTAACGGTCCCGGAGGTGATGAAGGGCTGACTCATTTTGCCACATCCGCAGATCGCTTGCCAGACAAGGAATTTTTTGGCGAATTTCGACAGTTTCTTCTTCCGTACACTCTCCAGAACGGCCAACTTAGAAGTGGCGACGTAGTGTTCCTGTCCTGGCATTTGTTTGGTGTCGGCTTTAATGTAAGTCTCATCGTCCATCACAATGCAGAACGGTTTTGTGATCCGCTCCCTGTACAGTTTTTTTGCACGACTTTTGGCCACCGAGTTCTGTTTATCGGTCCGGTTTGGTGCCTTCTGACCTTATACACATGTAATCCAGAACGTTTCATTGTTTTCTGCACAAAACAAACTGAAACTTTCGCCTTTTTCGCAACATCCCTGATCGAAATGTTAGGATAACGCTTAAATTGATTCAATACCATCCTGGCCTTCTCCGGATTTGATGTGCCACGTTTTTTGCCACTACCATTTTTCCGCTTGGTTGTCTTACGGTCCTTCAACGTTTTGATACGAGATACGGTTGAATGTGCGATTCCGAGCTGTTTTCCGATCCATCGATGAGAAGCGTTTGGGTTTTCGAAGTGAGTGCCCAAAATTTGTTGGTGCACTATTTCTTCATTCGAAGCCATCACTGAAATCACTCGACCGATTTTCACGAAACTCATTACACAATTGACACAACACAATGAAATACATTCAGTTAAAATTTCAATAATGTTTACCCACACGCTAAAAAGTTACGAACAATTGCGTGTGTCCAAATTTCATCGAATACAGTCTTTAGAGTCAGATTTAACAAAGTTTCAGTTAATGCCTTCTTCGACATGTTTAAAGCTGCCCTTGAAAAGAAGAACATTCATCGGGAACGCATCTATAATGTCGACCAAACAGCGATTTCTACAGTGTGTTTTGTTTTTTGCTTGATCGGAGCATATATCAAGTCTTTATGTTCATGTTTTCAGGTGCTTCCTAATAAGAAGAAGGTAGATGCACTCAAGGGCAAGTAGCAGGTTGACATTATTTCGTCATCGGAACGAGGAGAGACCGCTACCGTTGTTATGCGTATGTCAGCGAGTGGTCATTATCTTCCGCCATTTGTCATCTACTCACGTACTCGAATGCATGATGGTCTCAAACACGGGGCACCATCGGGAACAAAATCCGCATGTAACCCTATACATGGATACAAGACCGCTGAGATGTTCGATACATCTTCTGATCACTTTCTTGAGCATGCTCATGCTTTAGAATCTGATCCAATACTGCTTTTGATGGATGGCCATTCATCACACACCAAAAACCTAGCAGTAACCGAGAAAGCTCGAAAGTATAACTTGGCCATACTTTCGCTTCCACCGCATTGCAGCTGCCAGCTCTAACCGTTGGATGTCTCGTTTATGGCGCCGTTCAAAGCAAATTATTCCAATGCTGCCGAAGCATACCTAAGATCCAACCCAGGACACGTTATCGGACAGTACAATATCATGCAGATAATGAGATCTGCTTTTGAAAAAGCTGCCACGATGTCAACTGCAGTTAACGGTTTCTAAAAATGTGGATTATGGCCGTGTGACAGAGCCGTTTTCGACAAAAGCTCATTTGCACCATCGTTGGTCGCGGACCAGGAATTGAAAAATACTGGAATGGAATCGGCTTCCCAGGAAAAGGATGCAGAAACATCGAAGGCAGCTGGAGCGGCCAACGGTAGCATGAATGAAAATGTGAAATCTGGTGAGTTGTCTTTCACGGTTCCACCAGATGATGTGTTGCCTCTATCAAAAAATGACAACAGTGCGTGCCACAAAAACATCTCATTCATAAAGAAAGGTCTTCTTACCTAAGCTTCAGAAGGACCACAAAAGCGGCAAAAACTTACCAACGATTTGGAGGATGACAGTTGTGACCGATGCGGAAACTGCTTCTCGAATTCTTCAAACGGTGAAGGGTGGATAATTTGTGTCTCATGCAAAAACTGGATTAATACGTAGTGCTATGATAATTCTGATTTGATTGCATTTTCTGTTCCGATTTTTTTTTTGTGTGTTGTCAGTGGGATCACGTGAATTCGTTAAATGAATCGATTTTTAAGTTATTGAAATTACAGTCGCTTATAAAAGGAATGAAAAGCTCCAAAGAAAAAAATTAACAATGCTCGCCTTTTTCTCACAAAAATTTCAAATCAAACCAACATCAAAAGTCTTTTGAAAATTTCCCTGATTGATAAATGACTTCTGGCAATATTGGGCTTGTCGCACATGTTTTAAACCTGGAGATTTTAGAGACGCCGGAATCTGTTCCATATATACTACGTGCTAATCATGAGGGCTCAAGAATCAGAAAAAAAGATTACTCGTACAGATAAAAAACGATTTCAAACGAAATTATGGCACATGGGTAGGTATGAATCTGAAACACTCTAAAATATGTCCCTGTGGTATATGGATGACCCCTTGTGAAATGGCCAATGGGGATGGTTGATAAATCATCACAAGAGATCAAAAATATCTACATGTTCAAAATTAAATTTCGGTTTGCAGAAATCTTCAAAACTATTTTTATAAAAATGTATGCCGGTCTTACCCCATGGGGGTGACGGTCTTACCCGCACAGATTGAAAAACTTCAATATTTACCATGTCTGATTTGCGTATGTTGTTTGAACGAAAACTCATATTTTGACACTTCCAACGCACAAATCGTATAAAGTAATACGCCATCAAAGATTATGCTAGGGGTACCTGTCATTTGAAGTATTACATTAATTTTAAAAAATCGCAATGCTTAAGGTGACGGGGTTACCCCTTCCTCCCCTACAACATGTTCAAATACAGCAATTTTTAGGTGTACTCATAATTAACGATAGAGTCCTTAACATAAACAGGTCGCTAAACACTAATGATGACAATATTTTAATCACATCGATGGACAACTCAGTTCATTTTATAAACTGAAGATATGACATTTTGAATATTCCTGGAACTTTCTGGAAGTTCTGATGAAAGTACCCGTAAAAAATTTTTTCAAAGATTTACAATTAAATGTATTGTAACCATATGATAGAATCAATCGTATGTAAAATTGACTTATTGTTCATGACGATAAGATGACAATAAAAGTTATTGTTTCCACAATAGAATCTAATGTAAATTGCGACATCGACAACAGAATCAGGGGGTTGTTATGTATCTTAGCTATAGAAAAAATCGTTTTTCTCCGAACAAATTTGAGTCAATTACTATTGATTTTATTGTTTCACATTTGTTGAAAATTCTAGCATATAGGGTGAATAGTAGATCTATTGTGATGACAATATTCATTTTTCATTTACCTGATACATGAACAATAAGATTTATGGTCGGCAATAGATTTAAATGTTACTTTATATTATTTTATTGTAATTGCATGGTTATTTTTATCCGAGTATGTATCCAGTACCATATTGGCCACATTAGAATTCGTATTTCTGGTGAACTGTAAGAGAGGTACAGTGTCACCATCGGTGGGTTAATTCGGGTTTATAATAATGCTTATTTGCTTGAACAGTGAATTATAATCGTGTAGAACATAAAATGTTTAATTTGGCTTCGGTCGGCGAAATCACGACAATAATTAATTAACATACTACAACTCCATAAACGAATTTCTACCTCAACCCCGTGGACGTTACTAATTTCGTATTTCAACGAACCTTTCGAACAGCAGCATAAAAACAGAGTGTACAAGCCCCTCGACTTCATTCATACTCACTCCGCGATAACCGCCTCTTGGGTTCTGTGCGACGTTTATTGTCCGAACACACGCACACTTCCAAACTGCCTGCTGCCGATGGAGTTGAGAGAACCCGAAAATGTTATGAATGGAAAATAATCGGGCTCGGATCGGCACCTCACTGTGCCGTTGTCGTTGATGTTGTCGTTCGCATGCATTGGATAATCGGTGCGCTGCGATTTGATCAGGAACGAATCGACTGGTCACTATCTTATCTTGATAAATTCAAGCATATTCATATGTGAGCTTGGAATGAAAATAACAATCATTCGCTTTTTCCATTCTCTACGTTGAGAGCAACACGTATCAGATTTTACTATGTGAGATGGGAGTGGAACGTAGTGCTTTCTCACGGTATTTTAGGTGAGAGAATTTTCTCATTGTTGATCTCACTTTTCGACAAGCGAAACAAAAATGTTAATCTTTTAGGGCGATGGACACTGATGAGAAAGCTGATGTGTATACACAGTTAACGAGAGAGAACTGGCATTATAATACTCATCGGGTTTCAGACCCGACTAAAAACAACTTTGCAAAGACGAAGTTTACACAATTCACTCTATTTGATTTTTAACGATAAAAGTTGCTTAAAAATTGATGACGATGGCGACTATTTGCCCCTTACGTAATAAAAAATAATCTTAATTGAAAGGAGCATTATGACAACCACACTGAAAATACATAACACACATGCTATAAGATTTAATGTTGGGCAGTTTAATGATGGATTGTAAATTTTACGATAAAAGTATGATACGATTAATGCATGGCATATTTATTAGCATAGAATGTATGGTGAGTGGACAATAGAGTGACATTTAAAAAATCAACTTTTCCTCATGTTAAGTTTCAATATAATTTATTGTTGATAGGAAAGCATAAGTTGGAAATTTGAAGCTGCTGAACGTTGGCTTCGGGTTCTGTGTTAGTAATGATAATGTTAGTGCATAACCTTAGTGGACCCTCCCGGTTTCTCCAATACAGTTGGTGTGAGTTATTACAACTCTATCTGAGTTCACACTACATCTTATATTACGTGATACAGAGTATCTTAATATCAAATGGCATGTACATTATTTCCAGTGAAAACTAGATGTATAGTTGCTGATATAAAGATACTCTATATCACGTAATATAAGCTGTAGTGTAAACGTACTACAACACAGCAAATCAAAACAAAGGCGCAAATATGTATAGCAAGGTGCTGGCTTCAAGGTGTACTTCGGACCAAAGGGTTCTACAACAGTCAACCAATTTCAAATCGCTAGTTGCACATTGGTTGTTGCTTTCGCGACGTCCGTTGACGGTTGCAAAATTCATCTGCAAAAAGTCGGTGGCCGTGAAATTTCCGCCCAGGATATTGCAAAGAACATCTCATCGATGTTTCTAACCCATGCGTCTGCTTTCGGAGAGCAGCATAAATTTGCCGACACCAAGCAGTTTTTTGCCGCAGGGCAGCGACTCTGAAGGCAAGGGGAAGGATGGTCAAAACGAAAGTTCTACCTCGGAGAATACTACCTGGAAGCCCGAGATTTTCGTGCAGGCCTTGAAGGATGTTGTTCCTGTTGTCTGGGGTTGGATCATTCGGATTTCTTGATCAAAGACCGACCAGTCTTCGTGAAGATGGGGATGCAAGCTAGTGGCACAGAACTTCCCCGTGGAATGTGTCTATCAAAGATGGATTAATGGGGAAGGCCAACTGTCCTTGATAACGATGATTTCGAAGAGCCCTGATCTGTATTCATTTGCGGATCACGTCTTTAGAGTGTTTCGGTAGATTTGCTGAAGGCAAAACCAAAGACAGACAATAAGGAAGTAGCCTCTCGGTTATCGCTTCACGTGGTGGACGTTTTGCTGTACGTTGCCGACAATGGGTTTTACGCTCAGGTGATGGAAATCTTCAAGATCCCAATCCAGCTTTGTCCGGATATTTTGTTCATCGCGCTGCTTCAGATCAATCCACTAGTGACCGTTTCCCGCCAGGAATTTTTCACCACGTTGATCTCAATTTTCCTCGGTAATCTTTCGATGAGCGAATGGTACCTTCGTGGAGAAAACGATCAATCACGTCTATCACGTATCCTGGATGTGGCTCAAGACGTGAAAGCCCTATCGAAACTCTTGAACGTGCGGTCGTTCATATTCATTATCGATTTGGCTTGTCTGGCATCCAGGCGAGAATAGCTGAAGTTGGAGAAGTGGCTAGCGGACAAAATTCGCGAACACAGAGAGCCGTTCGTCAAGACGATCATCAAGTTCCTCCAACGACGTTTTCCACAAATTATGATGAGAAAGTTTGCCGACGAACAGATCCCGAAATCGGCCCAGCTACCCCCAGAGACGTTGAGCACTATATTGGCTTGTTTGCAGGCGTGTGTCTGGAATGTTAGCCAAAAGTAGCTGAAATCATAATGTGTATGACTCAGTACAGCCTGGTATTGTCTAGTAAGAACCGAGCCCAAAAGGCAACAACAGCCTCCCGCACCAGGTGTGGTTAGGCCGCATCGTGTTCTGGAAGGTCCTTTCAGTGCATCTGCTCTTTGCGGGCAAATCTTCCAAGGCCCGAATCGTTGTCTAAATAGGCAAGCAATATAGCAGGATTGAACCTGGGTGCTCCTGGTAAGATTGCTTTCAGTTTCGGAAGCGCTTTTGGAAATCTTGTATTAACACCAGCGTCACCTTCCAGACTTCTTGCTGAGCCTTCGAACAGCTCCTTCTCGTTAATGTAAACTCCCACTGAGGATAAACTGACCTTGCCGAATGCAATACGTTTGATTCATAATTTCCGTTGATGTAAAATTTCACAATTTTATAAATGCATTAATATCTTCTTCCTTTCGTAATGAAAGTCTATTGTGACATGATCAAGATTAATGTAATTCCCGTTCATGCCTAGGATGTATCGTTGTTAAAGTATGGATTTGCATTTGTTATTGTTAACCAAATCGCAATGATAAAGACTTAATATGGTAATTCTCATGTCATTCTTCATCATTTGATTGGTAACAGTTTATTTTGTTCCACAACGAGCCAGAGTGAATTTATACGGTGTTTGTCAATTAGATATGTGTTATTTTTAAGAATAAAACCATCATTGTGTTGTAAGATTTCAATCGGTTCCATTAGTGCTAACATTGAAATTATTTGTACTAGACAGCACTTTTCTCACAGTGTAAGCAATGACGTATCCATTCTTAACCGGCAACAAGCTTATTTACATTAGACTTGTGCTGCCATCTGAGTGTGACTTCCTCTAGGTTCAAATATGTCGGTATGATTGTTATCCAGAAAGTGTTAAAAACCTTTTCAGTTACATAACTAAAGGCAAATGCAATGAAAGCTGTTAATTGCGTAGTTGTAAATTTCCACTGACCTTCGAATAGCCGAACTATTTTAAAATGAAAATCAAAAGAAAATGCCGAAAATATCTCACTCTCCAGAACTGACCAAGGGTAAAAGAGGTATGAAGCCCATTGTATTCCTTTTGGGTAGCAATTGCGTCTTAAATTTTAGGTTCAAACCATTGCGAATCGCGTTCGTTCTTTCTTTCTGGTGGAATAGGTACTAGTGAGAACATTACTTTTTCAAAGTGCAAGATATTTAAAACGCCATTTCGAAAATCTTTGGTGAATTTATTTGACTAAATTCGAAGTAAGTGTCCGCGATTTAAACTAGTTTTGAGGGAAATACTAATTGTTTTATTTTTATATAGCTAAATTTAAATATTTCATTCCAATTAAATTTGAAATAAAGTGACTTGAACTGGGAAGGACATATTAGTCAGGTAAGCTTCAGTGAGATTTCGGTGGAAATAAGTGCAGTAAAATAACACTACGTTGTTAAGGCCCAACAACGTGGGCGGTTTCTTCCGGTTTATCCCGGTCTATCCAGGTTTATCCGAGTTTCGAAACTGTGGTTGTCATCATCACTAACCACGTGACTCGTTTCTGAGCTACAGAGCGACGCAACTTTACGCTCCAATTCCACCGAAGCCGGGGACGCCTTTACTCCGAAGAACGATGCTCACACACGAGTTGCCTCATTCGGATCGCCTAACACCTGAAAAAGCTTTTCGGAGAATCACCGACGCAAGAACATCGTCGAGAGACAACCGCCGCTGGACATCGCCTAGTCGCCAGGTTAGATGTATGTGTAGGGCGTGTGAATCAATTTAGGAAAAGATCTTATAATTTAAAATCAAGCTTCTCCAATCACTCGTGACGTCACTTAGCCGCTCGGGTTGTCTAGGCTAATAAACATCCCAACAAACAAACGAAAGCAGTAAATAAGCATACATGCTTTATTAAAGCTGAATTACGACTTTCGTAGCTAAATAAAAAATCTGGCTGAAATAAAAGCTGAATAACCATGTTCTCAATTGAAATATTAACATTAATTCAACTGTTTCATTTTGTTTGAATAATATGTTTAGTAAAAGCTATTTTTGTATTTATTTGTAACTAAATTTACACAGTTTAACAAAGAGATAAATAACAGTTTATAAATCCGTTTAAACATCGTTTATATAGCCTAGCTTAGAAAAACTGATATTGAATTGAATTATAGCTGTAATGTACATCACTATTCAACTGATTCAATGTTAAGCTGAAGAAAAATAATACAAAAGCTTTACACAGGTGTCTTAATTGACTTTTATTCATCTACTGAACAATTAGTTGAATTACAGTTTATGCCTCTTATGCAACGACTTTTAACTAGCTTTGCCAATTAAACCTTATATTTAGCTGAATAATAGCTGTGGTTTAAGCCAATGGTCATCAAAATAAACTACAATTAAAATAAAAGTCGTTTAAATGCCGTAGTAAAGCGTCCGAAGTGTTCGTAATTTTGATTGATAAATATTTCTTCTTCAATTTCAAGTTAAGCTGGATTACTGATTAAATGATATAAATAATAGAATGCCTATATTTTCGTTTAGGAGTTGTTCATTTTTGGTGCCGGTGAAAAAGTATTGACCTGTTTTCAAGAATTGAAATTATAGTCAACTGCTTGTAGCAAATAGCTCACAGGCTAATCTTAAGATTGCCTATCCGAATAGAAAACAGCGCAGTATTAACAAATAACAGCAGACAACACTGTCATATCCTTTAATCATCTCTTGTTCAACATGCCCTTGTCAGTAATGCACGTAGTAAAACCGAACATCCAATATCAAAGCTTGTGTACAGCTTGCTAATTCAGACGTTTAATAACAACATTTAGAAGGTTTATTTGAGCACTGATGTTGCTTATTTACAGACAACGCTATAAATAGAATATCAATGTAGCTCAACTAAAGCATCACTTCTGCTACTATTCAAAATATAACATTGAGCTTATATAGACGACTCGTTTATACCATAGACTAACTCTAAGACCAGTAGGTCCCATACAAAAACGATTTTTTTCTTGGCTCAGTCAGTACTAGAACATCGTCCCAAGCTCGGTCCCAAGCTCAATAATGCACCCCTTATAATGAACTCACATGAACACACTCTCAAATACGCTGTCAAAATAACACAGCAAATCAAAACAAAGGCGCAAATATGTATAACAAGGTGCTGGCTTCAAGGTGTAATTCGGACCAAGGGGTTCTACAACAGTGAACCAATTTCAAATCGCTAGTTACATATTGATTGTTGTTTATACTTCATTCAATTCCAAGATAGGGCAGTGGGAATGTCACGTAGTTGAGGATACGAAGGTTGATGGTTCAAGTCTCGCTAATAAATGTGAATAAATAAATGTTACATAATGTTTCTGTTAATGTACATGTATAATAATATCAAACCAAATATGCTTAGTATAAAATGTCTGTATCGTATGGAAAATCATACAAAAAAAAACAAATAAAGTTTTATGAGAATTGTTAAATAAAGTCGAACAAAAGTTCTATAAAAGACAAACTCAGCTTTTTTGATAAGCTTAATGATGTTGAAGAAAAATTTCGGCATGATTTTTAATTAACAAGGAGAGAATATATTATCCTTTAAAAAAACTCGCTTAGCTAAACAAAGGTCACTTTTACTCTCGGAATCAGCCTCAAGTTGTGTGCAGCACCTAAACAGCAGCTATTCAATTATCAGCTGAACTCCATTGCTGCAAACTTGCTTCTTAAGCATATGCAATTGCCAGTGTCCAAAAGCACTTGGCGACAGCTTAATAACTTCTCCAAATTTGTGTGAATAATGCCTGAACAAAAGCAGTGATTGAAAATAGTTCAGAGATTATTCAACACACTGCTGAATTAAATCGCCAAAATGATGTTTATTTAATGAGTGATTGTTTGTTGGGATGAATCGAATTTGATAATCGAACTCGAAATTGCTCAAACTTTTTAAATTCAGCGAATTATTTCTCGAGACCGATTGAATAAAAGATTTGCCCTAAATTAATACTTCGAGTTTAGCATTACTTCCCAGATCTCGGTCATCGATGGTTGGAAGAGTTAACGAAGTTTAGTTTTGGAGAGTATTCAGTTCGATCGTAACTTTTCTCGGAATAATACTAGTTTTGGTTAAACGATTGGGTCAGAGTGGAAATCGGTTCTGTTTTAAAACTGTTGGCCTGCCCTAAGGAGGCAGTCTCATGCCGGGATATTTAGCAGAGGTAACGGTCCTTTCTCTTAGCTTAATCGAAACAAAACGGAACGTTACAGTGTTTTAATTTCCGCTTTTTTTATTATTTAATAACATCTGAAAATTAAATTTACACTATAAGTTTTACATTGTTCTTTTTGCGTTGCGACTATGTAGCAACAATCAATATGTAACTAGCGATTTGAAATTGGTTCACTGTTGTAGCCCTTGTCAATTACACCGCCAACTGTTATACTATTTGCGCCTTGTTTGATTTGCTGTGTTATTTTACAGCGTATTTGAATGTGTTCAGTGAGTTCATAGGTGCATTATTGACGGGCCGGCTTCGATGTCTAGTACTGACTGAGCCAAAAAAAATCGTTTGAGACCACTGGTTTAGATTATCGTATGTAGTACGTCGCAATGATTCACGTCTCGATGAGTTACGTTGCCTCGTTTACATCAACCAAATTACATCGATAAGCAGTGCATCATTTTATTGTCTGCATCGAGACAACCTAACATTACACAACCGATGGAATGACCTATGTGCATCTGATTCTGTGTAATATTCAACAACTTTTTTTGCTGTGTACTTACGAAACCGTTCTTCCAAATCAAGATTTTCCTGGATTCGCAAAGCGTCCACAACCGTTTGTAGTTCCGTAAATTCAAAATTCTAAACTTAATCGCCAATATGCATGCGACCATTTAAAATCTAGGCTAGGCGCATGCCTGTTATAACGTTTGAAGTTGACGGACAAAATAGTTTACTGGTCTTCAGTGAATATAAGTTACTGCTTTACAATCAGTAAAAAAATATTTGCTGATTTTCGGTAAATAATACTGGATTCCACAGAATGTCAAAAAGAGTGCTGGTTAACAGCATAAATGTGAATGCTAAAGGATATTCAGTAAATATCAATGCTGATTTTCAGTTATTTGTTTTAAAATATGCTGGTATATCAGTGCTGGTTAACAGCGTAAATGTGAATGCTAAAGGATATTCAGTAAATATCAATGCTGATTTTCAGTTATTTGTTTTAAAATATGCTGGTATATCAGCAACAAGTGTTTTGCTGTCTGTTTTCAGCAAAAACTATTGCTGGAATCAGTTAGGATTATTTGGTGTGTAGCTCAAGTTATTGTTATGCCAAAAGAAATTAATGCTAAACGACTTTATGCCTAACGACCTTATGCCATATGGGCTTCCCCCAGATAAAACATGTATCACAAATATCACATAATCAGTAACCACATTATATTTTTATGTGTACACTTGTAAAAATAAAATTTTGAATAACGAAGTGCTTAAACCTAGTAAATTATAAGTTTACAATTTTATTAGTGTACAATATTCTAATTATTTTTTCTCAACAAAAAAATCTTTTTCCTCGGGATCACAAACGATCTTCGGCTGGTCTCGGGTACGCGGCCAGGCCAGGAAAGTGCCGTGCCGACTTGTTACTCCCTCGCCGCACACACTGATGGCAGCCATGGTCAATCCCACTGCACCAACACAACCGTTCAGCATAAATCTGCTCCATGGAAAACAAGAGGCTATGTTCCATCTCGCGGGCGCTGGTATTGGTGAGGATGATCGAGGCTGAGATGTGGCAAAAACCTGTACAGAGAAGTGAGAATAATCAATGGATTTTCCTTCGGACGACATGAGTGAGCCGTTTTGCTCGCATTGTATTTACCTTACTGCCAGTACGGGAGGCGAGATATTTACGGAGACGATGAGATTCCTCCGATGATGGTCTTGGTCTTGGTCTCGCGACGTCGCCGTCCGTCGTCGTGTCATTCGTCGTCGTCGTCAGCCAAAGCCAACACACAGCCCGCTGCTAAACGGAGAAGCAGTTATTAGTGTAGTTGCGTCAAAAAATAAAAATCCACCATACCAGAGTGAGAAAAGCAAAGGACTTCCTGAAGAACATTTTGTGCGACTTGTTATTTTGGAATCGAACTGTGGTGACCGACCAGTGCGAGTCAAGTGAGTGAAGTGTTGATAAAAGTGTAGATTCGGAACACGGAATTGTGCCTGAAGAAAAAATCGGGAACGCGCTGGCTCCATCACGGATCGGAGTTGGATTTCTGCGAAATTTTCTGTGAGCCACACTCTCGGGAGTGATCACACAATCCAATCTCCATCATCATCATCGTCGTCGTTGAGTTGAATATTAAATAATCGAGCGAGCCACGGCTGAAAATGGAATTGATTCCCCCAGAAAAATAGCAGTAACAGAGTGTTGTTCCGTCCGGTCGTCGTCGCTGTGCCGGAGGTTAGTTTTTCCATCGGCGAAAGGAGTGTTTTTGTGACGGAATTTTGTGCTTACTTCCGGTGAAGGAATCCGACATTGTGCAGTGCTGTGGACCCGTGCGTTTTTACGTGGGCTAGCAGGCAGCACCGAAGGCGGCCGTGATTTTCGCCGTCGACATTTTGACATCCACACATTCTCGTTTTTGTGCGGAGGCCTGGTGCTGCTGCTGCTGGTGGAGTGTAAATATGCCTGGATAGAAGAAGAAGGGGAAGCGGTAAGAAAGTAGAGAAACAACGACGGGCAGAGCAGGTCCGAGTGAAGATGGCTGGATTTTTTCTGCCATCGTCGCGGAATTGACCGTAAACCGGCGCGCACAGGAACACGGTCAACGCTGTGCCAAGGTGAATATTGTTTTTTTTTGTTTCTAATTTCTGCTGTTACTTTTTGTTTGACTACTCCACTTTGGGATCCAGTAATTTCATATTGGAAAAATAGGCTACATGTCGAAATTGCACAAGTAGAATACATATAATAAGAAGAAACAAAAAAAAAAATGAGAGGAAAGTGAGCAGATAGAGGAAAGTACCTGTGTGTGTGAAGCTGTGAAAGTGATTCCAGAAATCTGTGTGTTGTACGTCGTCGTCGTCGTCGTCGTCGTCGCAGCAAAGCGAGAGCAACAGCAGGCAGGACCAGTATTGTGGTGGCTCTTTTAATCTGTATGATTGCCAACCAGCGAATTACTTGACGGTAGGTACTCAAACCTCATATTACTGATAGGATCAACCAGAAAATTATTATTGTTACCTTGTTGGATCGGTGCTAAAAATGAATCAAGTGCACTTAACGGAATATAAGATTTCGGAATGGAATGTTATTTCGATGTTACTCCCAAGTATCATGAGCCCCGCTTGTAAATATTACTGTTATCATATAGATAACGAGGTTGTAAACACATTTCCAGATTTGTAAACTTGATTTTCACAAGTGCATGACGTATTTAGTAGCAGGTACTGGAAATTCAGATCATACGATTGTTATAATCAGACATGTCTCACCAAATATCACCCGTTGGGTTATTACTGCATCCCCCTGATCGTTTGGCTTTGGGATTATGGATGCAATGGATCTATCCGTAAATTATAACATTTGTTTAAGAGAACAGTACAAATATTCAAAATTTCTTTATAAATCTATTTAAATTTTTGTGATTTGGTATGACAGAATCTGTTTAACATACTTCAAATCGCGAGGGAACCGTGTTTATTCACCTTTCTATTCGTACCTTTGGGAGTGATTGGGGATCCACAAATTGTTGAATATTTTTGAGAGTTCAACAACCCTTCTATCGATGTTTGATTACTTCTACCTAAGGGCAATACACAGCAATCCTGAGCAGTGCTGTCAAAACTAATCTCAATTGAAAAAGACTCGATCAAATTGAAAAAGACCACCATTCGTTATCATCACACCATAGTAAGTTCATTTGAACTTGGTAAACATATTCGATTGAACCACGAAGACTTCATTTTCAAATGAGAAGCATACTTATACTCAATTGAGTTTTACACCAACCTAACATAACCTCGCAAAATGAATCAGATGAATTTCTTTTGACAGGAGTCCGTGGTTTGTTTATTTCATCTGTATGAATTCAAAACAAATAAACCACGAATACCTGTCAAAACTGAATTCCATTCATCAGGATGAACCACACGTTCACTAGTGACGTCATCTTGCAAAATTCTATTGAACTAACTCGCCTACTTCAAGCAATTGAAAACAACGCCTTCAAATTCATTACGTCGACTTGCGGCCGTGCTCTGTGATTTTAATTCATTCGCTGTCAAATAAACAAGAATGAACATCACTCTTCACACATTAATGCTTAACATCAGGTCTGACGATGTAAAACTGTCTTCTTTTTTACTCCTAGGTAACAGTACTGAAGAGAAGAATACCCGCAGCAGTGCAGATGGTTTACTTAAATCGATATAATTACCAATAAACTTTCAACTAGAAATAATTCTTCGACAAATTGAATGAGCTTATATGTTTTGCAACAAAATTCCGAGGAAGGTCAAATGATAATTTGAATTGTTAAGCACATATTTTATAATAGTGGAACATATTAACTGCCGAGACTTCCCTGGGCATTGAAAATTGTTATGCTTGCTGCAATATGCAGATTCATGTATTGGTACTGTCATCGAACGCTTTCATTTCGTTACTGTGGAATTTTAAATAGAGTACCAATCAGAGACTTTGAAAATAATCTTATTGCTAAAATCATTAAGTTTGAAAGTAATCTAATTGTAAAAAGCATTATGTTTGGAAACAGTGGGTTGACTATAGGTATGGGTCCTTACATTTATAAGGTACAGCGTTTTATCCAATTTCTCAACCCCCAATTTTACTCTTAGAAGCAACTGTGAAATTACGGTGAGCAGACCATCTTTTATGTAATTTAGCGGATTCTTGTAATATGGACGAACCGTTAGTTTTAGTGCTTAAAAGGCTAAAAATTCAGAACGTAGAAACGTGTAAAAGGTGATGCGTTAAAGATTTAACAATTACACGGATCATTCATAATTAATAAAGCAATAAATTTCAAGAAGAATGTATTGAAAGTAAGCGTTGCTTATTAATTAAGTTTCGTTTTCATTTCAAATGCCACGGCTTCGCAGTTTTTCAAAACTGCTTGTGCGATATGCCCAGTAGCATTAACTCGATTTAGCCGCGGCTTCTAGAGGGTCCAGCAACTGTCTCAGGCATTCCCACTGAAAACATGACAGCGGAAGATTATGATAGGACACGAGTTTTATTCCTGAATCTATTAACAGCTGTTTGTCAAAAGGTACGGTCTTTTAGTAATGTTTTGTGGCTTCTTCATCATACTTCCTTTGAATATATGTGCAAGCGGTATTTCCAGTCGCTCGATCTCCTTCGTTTCGAACAAGTTGATTCTTCGTCACTGCTTCAATCGAATGACTGTTCTGTTCATTTGACTAAAGCTAAACTCAACGATCACTATGACCAGCGGTTCGAATGAATGTGTCTTCATTCAATCGAATGGCACAAAGACCGTGAATAGTAATCCGTATGAATGAACCACTCACATAGTTCAAATCCATTCAAAAACCACCGATATTTCAAATGAACAGAAGGTTCGCCAGCTTCGATTGGTGGTTTGTGTTAGTTCGAATTCAAATCAATGATTTGATAATTTGCAGCACTGATCCTGAGTGACTCTGAGTATTTCTTATTCACTGGATTCATATTGTCATATTGAACATTCCTACCTTTTGTAAAGCTTGGTTTTGATAGTGAAATTGCATAATCAAAACAAGAAATTTCTGTCGTGAAAGTCTACCGTATCAACATTAATCATCAGCCAATTTTGGGAGCTATTCTGACAAACCCACGGAGTTCAGGTTATCTGTGGGTGATGAAACAATATTCCAAACTATACTGGAAGCTGTCAAGCAGTATGGCATTCGTGATAAATGTTGTACGGGAATTCGATTTTGATCGTTCCCGTAAGCAGGATGTGGAGGCTATCAGAACTCAACTCCGATTTTGCCTCAATAAAGCGTATGTATAGGGCGCTTAAGGAGAATGTACTACCAACTAAAAATCAATTGGATTACTACTGGTCGGATGGCATATAAGTATGAGCTTTCCATAAGACAGAAAAGGAACTGTTGGAGATCACATCTTTATGTAGTAATTTTAAACTTAATTGAATTTGATTTCCTATTGAACCCAACATTACCCTCTACTTGACTCATCGAAACGCAAGAACGCAAACAAGTGTTTCGCACGATCGATAACCGATAATCGCCGGTGTGGAGGGAATAGGAATATTATAAATAAATCAGTACAAAAACATTTCGACATGAAGTTTTCATAAGGGCCAATGTCGCAAACGTAAACAATGGCTTCTTCCGTAAATTTATTGTGTAGAAGAACATCATAGAGTGTGCAAATTTGATGAATGCTGAGTAAATTTGAAGAAAAAATTTACTCTCAAGAAAGCTGTCTTGCCCCTTGATTTCTACCCAACACCCTCTTCCTCACTTTGAAAGTTTGCTCGCAAGACATTGAAGGTCCCAAAGACTCGCAAGACATTGAAGGCTTGCTCGCTACTTTCTGGGAATAAGTGTTATGATTCACTAAAAAGATTTGGACTCCTTTGGCTACTGCCTCTCTAGTTGGAGAAGTTGGCTAAGGATTGACAACTCTTTCTCGTGAATAAGATTAGGTATGTAGATCATCCAGTTAGAAACTGCTTTTAGCCAGTTTCGATGGGTTTTTTATGAGAACGTTACTGAAGAGTGGCATGAATTCACTTACTGTTTTCCACCATAGAATCCATTGTGGATAGCAATTGTGGAACCATAAAATATATTAGTTTTTTCTATAGTTGAAAACTCGGCTTCAACGGGTGAGTTTATTGTGCTAGGTTACTTTAATTCGGCCGGTATTTCGTGGAAATCGTCTCACAGTGGCTTTCTCCATCCTGACTGCGAAAGATCCGTGCTTCATCGATTGCTATTGCGTGGCAACACTCTCCCAAATTAACCACGTAGTGAACGAAAATCACCGCAGCTTGGACCTCTGTTTTGTAAGTGCTCGAGACACCGCTCAGTTCATCTCTATGGCCCCCGCCCCTTCGGCTAAGCATGTCCCACATCATCCACCTCTAATCGTTTCCATTCCTGAAAGTCTGGACAACGACTATGCTGTCTTTCCAGCGCCCGTGTCGTAGTATTTTCCGAAAGCTGACCATCGTAGCATAACCGAGGTGCTGGCCAAAATAGACTTGGATATAATTCTGGACAATGCCGACGCTAACAATGCCGCTCTCACGTTGTCCCATGTCTTGGCAGACGTCATTAGCAGGTATATGCCGGAAACTATTCGCCAGAAAGACTCTTTTTATCCATGGCAGACGAAGCAACTAAAAAAGCTTAAATCGAGCAAAAGATAGCAGCATCAAGAAGGTACCCTGAATATCCCACGCTTCCCTTGAAACATTTCTACGTGAGGCTCACATACGAGTTCAAGCGGGTTAGTCGGCTCTACTATTCTCAATACCATCAAAATGTCCAAGGAAAGCTGAAATCACGTCCGAAATCTTTTTGGAGGTATGTTAATCAGCAGCACAGGGAATCTGGACTACCATCGTCCATGGTCTTGAACGGCGAAATCGCTTCCTATTATCAGGATCCACCGCCGCATCGCAGCTCAAGTCATACTTAAATCCTGACCCAGATGGACTCCGTCAGTATTGCTAAACAAACACATTTCCATTCTACTGGCCCCCTTGCATCGTCTGTTCCGGATCTCCACATCATGTGGCATATTTCCCTCCTGTTGAAAGGTGGCCCCATTGTTTCCAGTTCACAAAAAGGGAACTAAACGAGATGTGGATAATTACCGAGGCATTTATTTGAGCTCGGTATGATAGACCCTCTACTTTCCCACTGCAGGCAATACTTATGTGAAGATCAACACGGGTTCATGGTCGGCCGTTCCTCTACCACTAATCTGTAGTGTCTCACTTCGTTTATTACGGAAAATATGGTTGAAAGGACGCAAACGGACGTCATTTCCATACAGACCTTTCGGCAGCTTTTGACAAGCTCAAGCACGACATCGGTATCGCAAAACTACATAAGCTTGGAGTTATTGGAATGGTTTCGCTCCTATCTCACTGGTCGTCTGCTGACAGTTGCTGTTGGTGATTGCATATCCAACGTTTTTCCAGACACTTCAGGAATACCTCAAGGAAACCATTTAGGGCCGCTGATCTTCTTGCTGTACTTCAATGAAGTGAAATTAGCCCTTGATGGCCCCCGTCTTTCGTATGCCGATGACCTGGAGATCTTTTTTACGAATCGTGACCTCCTACAACAGCAGCTACAAATCTTTGCTCACTGGTGTAGCCTCATCCGTATGGTAGTTAATTTTTTGGAATTTTGAAAAATTGAACTGAAACTTAATATCTCAAGAAACGCTTCCAGTTTTGCTGGGGTTTTAAAGCACTCTAAAAGTCTCAATCATGTTGTACACTAAGGTCTTTTTTTACACGGTTTGTTTTCGGCGATAACTCCAGAACGGAACAATTTATCGATCTCATTCGAGACACATTTTCCGTGGCCAAAAAGTAATCATATGGCAGTTTTTCAAAAAATTCACAATTTTTGGTGTAAATACTCGACATTTCAAAAACTGTATTTTAACCATTACAAGAATACGTAACACATGCAAACATAATCGAAGTAATTTAAAATGTTTATGCATGTGAATAGATCAACTTTATTTAGTCTTTTTTTTCGCGGTTTCATAGTAATAGTGGTGCGTATCCCCCTTATAAAAAAAACCCTTTGTGTACGGCTAGCGCACCGTACCTGGCAGCGAAGACACTCAACCTCTCCTCAATCTACAGCATGAGCAGATGATCTCTACGATTTCCCTATTGTGGAATCCGAAGGCTGACAATCTCCGATTCAATGTAGAAGCACTTCTCCCAGTCGTTATCTTGACCAAGTGGAAGGTGATGTCAAACATCGTTAAGATTTTCGGCCCACTGGGCCTTCATGCAGCGTCAATGAGCATTGAGTGGGATTTTCCGTTGCCGAAGTAGCTTCAACGCGAGTGAAAGCAGTTCCACACCACGCTGCATATTCTTGTTGAAGTTCAAGCTTTCTAATTG
This sequence comes from Aedes japonicus, assembly GCA_034211315.2. Lineage (NCBI taxonomy): Eukaryota > Metazoa > Arthropoda > Insecta > Diptera > Culicidae > Aedes > Aedes japonicus. The sequence goes on from JASCZW010001165.1 coordinate 111,151, forward strand.
AACATTCCATGGAGCTTACTGATTTGTCCACACGGAATCGGCGGAAGGTGTGCAAGTCCACCTGTTGACATCGAAGTCAAAGGTCACCCCGCTGTCCAGGCACCACTGGCGGCACATCTATGAACTCAGCGCTTCAAGAAAGTGGAGGCCCACTGAAGATCACCACTACCGTCTATTTATGATCCGATTCCAGCACTGTGCTTCAGTGGCTGCCCGGCGCTCTAACCCGTTGGAAAGCATTCGTCGCTTTTTCAATGGTCGGCACGGCCCCTCCAGGCTCTCACTGTTGCCTTAACATTGGCCCAATACCGTCATTGACCAAGAGAACTCCCCCGCAGCGTCCGAAGAAGGGCGCAAGGCACTAATTGTGGCACTGATTGTGGCAATGACCGCCGCACAAGCAGATTTTTGTGGAGATCTGTTTTCTCGTTACTCTCGTTGAAGTGGTTGAAACCGTTCGTGGATGAAGACGGTACTCTTCGCGTCGGTGATCGTCAAACACCCGATTGTTCTGTCCGACAAACGTCCGCTGTCTGCTCTGCTGGCAAGCAGTCTTCAGATTAGGCTACTGCACGCAGGGTGACAACTGCTGCTGGCTACTCTCCGTCCGAAGTTCTGGATCTTTGGCGGTAGAAATCTAGTCAAGTTCGCCACACTTGTTCCAGACCCACTCTAGTACAGTATAGCAAGGCCGATCTGCCGGTATCGCGAGTGTCGCCGACGCGTCCATTTTCCGTTTGCAGTGTCGACTATTGTGGACCTTTTTACGTACGTGAAGTCAGCAGTTAGAAACCGTGGTCCCACGAAAGTCTACGTGGCCATCATCTTGTCGACTCCAGCGTTCCTAGATGCACTCAACAGAAAAAGGATCGTCGAACTCCATTTGGACAACGCCACTATCTTCAAAGGCGCTTTACATGCACTCAACCGAGTTTGAAGAGGACTAAAAGTAAATTGGTACGCCCCTCGCGAGCCGCTAGCACGCCTCCAGTGTTGGGAAAATCTTTGATAGGGGTTTGTTTACACTTTTATAGAGAACAACTGGTGCAAGTTTCATCAGAGCAGTCGATCGTGATCTGAATTACTGATGCCGTAAACAACAGTTTGTCAAGAGCTTAAAACCTACAAGGAAACTCTGAGTGTGGAAAGGAATCAGCAGACATAAGAACAATCTGGAACCAGGGATCGTCAGCTGCGCAGCAAGGAGTTGAGGTGCGTACAAAAAGTACAACACCAACTTTCAAACATTCTGGAACATCCTTGCCATGGAAGGCTTCAAATCGTACAAAGTCAGTAAACATTCGAACCGGCACATGCAGCAGAATTCCGTGGCCAGAAAGCGTGCAAGGTAGTCTTGTACGACCGTGTTTTGATGAAACACAAAGGCTGCCCTTTCATCGATGACGAAACATTCGTCAAACTCGATTTTAAGCAGCTTCCCAGTCAAAAGTTTTACATCGAGACTGAACGTGGGGATGTGCCCGGAAGATTCAAATTTGTGTTTGCCGACAAGTTTGCGAAGATGATGGCTAGGATTTGCTAAGCGATTTGCAATTTTGGCCTGAAAACTGAACCATTTGTCACATCCTCGATAATGACCTCCCAAGTTTACATCGAAGAATGCCTGAAAAGGTGTCTATTTGCGTTTAACCGCAAGCATAGGGTCAAAGTCATCTTTTGGCGCGATATGGCCAGCTTCTACTACCCCAAGATGGTTTTGCAGTGGTATGCTGCCAACAAGATCGGTTTTGTCCCCAAGCTAATGAATCCTAATGCTCGGAATCAACCTCAAGAATTTTTACGAATGACCTTCTTTCATAATTTTCAATTAATTTCCTTCCGATTGTCTTGATACATTATTTTTGAAATCATTGTATAATCTTTTCGTTTCCGCCATCGCTCAAGAGTTTCGCTTGAACCTTTTTGAAATCTACTTTTGAACTTGTTCTAACCGTAAAGTTATTGCAGGTTTGTTTGTTAGAAGGTCAACAATCCTTTCTTCAGAAATTTTTCCACAGTTTTATTGGTTTTGCTGTTGTTGTCTTTTTTTTTCATTTGGAATAGGCTAGTTCTCTTTTTATAGCATTTCTATTTTCTTAAAAAAAAAACTTTCTTAAGATGCTCTCATCATATTTCTCTTAATCTTTCGAGAGGTTTACTGAGTTTTCTGCAGATTCTTTTGAATATTTGAATCTTTTCAACCTTCAGTAGATTCATTTTTTTTAAATTTGTATCGTTAATTAACTTAAGAATCAAAGAATTCAGATTTCCATATTGAGTGGCGAGTAAGAATGTTTTTTTTTGGACCATGAAATGCATTTTTTCTTTTAAAAAAAACTCATGTTACTAATTGGTACGTGTATCAATCAAACCATTAGTAGGATAGTTGTAACATTTTAGTTATCCTTTGGTCGCTTTCTCTATCCAACCAGTCTTCGATGGATATACCTCTGCTTCAAAAACCTTCACGTCGTCAGCAAATCAGATGAACTGACTGGAGTTATTGAAGCTCACGCCTTGCGTTATGGAGTCCGCCCTTTTCAGAGCACCTTCCGTTGCATCGTTAAAAACCAGGCAATATGTTCTCATCACAAGAAAATCGCACCCTCTAATCCTGCTCCAAGAAGAAGTTGGCGCTTATTGCTTGTTTGACTGCACTGGAACGTCTTCCTTCTCGATCCTAACCTTGCCCACATGGCAAACGTTTGTTGGATTGGCTACGAATGGCGAATTGCATACTCGGTACTGCCCAATGTGTCGAAGAAAGCAGTTTTGAAATAATACTCCCAGCAATAAGAAACTGAAAAAGTGGGAATATGCAAACGTAACCATCATCGGAGCAGGCGTCGCATAGTAGGAGTAGTGAGTGAGTGCCTGCCATGGATGGACACCAGCACCGTATGCAGTGTTTTTTAATCGCGCACTTGTAGGTGCAACGATTGCATATATATGCATGCATACGGTCAAATCAGTTAGTGACGATATGTCAATAATAACAATAACAACAACAACAATAATAATAATAACAGCATGGATGACAGTGTCTTGTTTCAGCACTCGCTCTTTTTCTGTGTAGGAATAGGAGTTGTGACTGCTGATGGGTGTTGGTGCTTTTACGCCTCACGTCGCCCTAGTGTAAGTGTGTTTTGCATGTCCAATTTGCCACACGAACGGCGAGACGACGACCCAGTGCCATTCTTACCCAAGTGACCACCACGGGGTGAGTTGGCCGATGCAAATGAGTAGTGAAACCCAAACACTATTTTTCATTGCGTTTCCGATTGGCTTTTGTATACGATGTGTCTTGATTAATTACGGAGAAATAAAGCATCCCGTCGCATTTGAGCATAGTACTCTCTGTGTAGGGAGTTTAATTTATGTGAAGGTATTTTACCCGACCGAAGATCAACATGACACACACGCATAGTATCAATGGATCTTTTTGTCTTCCATCAGAAGAGCCCACAATTTACGATGATGGTGATGATGATGAAGTTGGCGATGGTGGTTGCACGCATACATTCGTAGTAATCTGGCTGTGTATGGTGAAAAGATTGCGAGCAGAGAGAGAGAGGGCAACCTGATGCGGAGGTTGTTTTCTCCCTGGTCCGTCGTCTTTGGAAATGAATGGAATGGAAGTTGGCCGTGGTTTGACACTTCGTATTCGTCAGTTTGTAACCGATACGGAAGTGCTTTGAAATATCTCACTGGACGCATTTACATTGGTTTTAAGAGGCCTTGTAAAACGAAGTGAAGTGAACAGAACCCTATTTTGGGAGCCACTATTTTTTTTAGTAAATAACCATTTCGACACAATGCGAATGATTTGTCGTTAACTTGTTCCAGATGCTGATTTTAAGATGATGTATGATGAAACTGATCTGCTTGTCTCACAATCTCTGATTTGTCTCACAATGTATTACTCCAACAATAACATCTAAGTCCTGAGGGCGGAATAACGAACAACCGAATACATAAATAATTCACCATTGAATATTATAGCGGAAATGGTGGAAAACATTTTCGATATTACAGTTAGGGCAATGCACTGTTATCAAAAGTTTTAGAGTTAGCCTAGAGCTACAATTTTATTATATCGAGGTATAACTTGCTGTCCAAGAGAAAGTTGTACGAAACATAACAAACATTTCGAAA